>APFE030053626.1:301185-323122 GCA_000404065.3 Pinus taeda
AAACTCTAGAGATAGAAGGACATATCAAGAAGAAAAAGGTTCAAGCAGTGAAAGATCACAACGAGCATCAACAACAAGTTCTCCAACTTTTAAAGGATAACGCCACTTTGGTGCAAAATCTAACGAAACAACAGGTAGATCAACATCATAGTGAAAAATGTTTTGGTGTAGGTGGTTGGGTATTTTTACTGCTACATCTCAAGCAAGCTATTTATGAGAAGGAAATGTTGGCAATACTACATGCACTTAAAAAATGGCGACCTTACCGAATGGGAAGACTCTTCAAGGATGAGGATGTGGAAGCATTGTTGTGTGCTATTTCTATTATCAAACTAGATTGGATAAATGAAGCAAGGGATGAATGGAATAAGGACGAAGAAGTATGGCCACTTATTCAAAAGTTGCAAAAGATCCAAATTCAAACAAAATTGCCAGAAATTGAAGAGGAAGCAAAAATCATATTGGAACCTAGAGTAGTCACAGAAAGAAGAACCCGACAGCTACAAAATCAATCAATTTCAAAGTATCTCATTAATTGGAAGAACTTACCCACTGAGGATTCCACATGGGAGGACAAGAATTTTATACAGAAGCATCAAGAACTACTCAAGCATTGAGGACAATGCTTTTTGAAGGAGAGGCGCATGTTAGGCCCCTATACTTCTAGTGTAACACCTTATTGTTATTAGTACAAACCACTTATTATATTGATGTACCCATGTAGTGCCCATATTGTTACTATTGTGACCCATAGAAGCCCACTATTATTATTATTGTGCCCTTACATTATTATTGTTATGTAGGCTCTGATTATATAATGACCCCTTAGACTACTATATAAAGAAAGGAGGTCTTTTCATTTGTATCATCCAAGAATTGTTCATTTATGTAATGTAAACGAGGTTGCACCCTCGAAGAGGCTGAATTCTAAGGCGTTGATCTATCTTTTCTATCTTTTCTTGAGCTGGTTTCATAACATTTAGCCTCTTCTCCAATGAAGAGTTATGCCAAATCTCCCACAGTGCCTTGATTATAGACTAATTCAATAGAGCGAACTTGTGTGACGTGCCATGTGTCCCTGTTTTTACCTTTGGATCTACAAAATATATACAAGAAACTACAGTCCGTCCTCTTTCTGCACCTTCTTACGAAATGTCAATCTGATGCTCAGAGAGAAAGTTATGACAATTTTCCCCAGGTCACCTATTTTGAATGTAATTCAAGAGTTTGCAAAAAGACCAACTTCCTCAGATCATATCTCCGCAAATATAGTGTGAAAAGCTCTGAAATTCGGACTCGAGCTGCAACGTGATGTCTTCTCAAATGGGTTTTTTTTCAACTTCTAAAACGTCGTAGAACAAAATTTATAGCGAAAATGCCACGATGACATGTTTGGAGCAGCGAAACCCTAGAATCCAAAGCTCTGATACCAAGACCCTTGAGACCACCCAAATGAATATATTTCCCTACTAACTAGGAATATCCTCTTTGAATTACTAGTCTAGAGAACCTCGATAGGTCCTTTAACACTCCAAGATCAAGTTTATATTGCATCCACAGTATGTTTGAGTGTGTCTGAGTTATTAGTGCCAACAACTTTCGAATGCCCAAATCCAAAATCTACTTGACTATCCAAGTTTCCTGTAGACTTTTGTCAACCCTTCTTTCCAACACTTCTCCCACCTCCACCCCCACCCCCTTCTCTATGAACAAATGATTTCCACAAGAACCCCTTCAAAAAATCCCCTCCCCAAAGATGAATTGCATGAAACAATTTTCTTTACTAAGTTGCATCTCCATTCTAGATATCATCAAATCAAAATAAAGAAAGCAGCCATTCCCAAAACAACCTTTAGAACACATAGCCATTTGGACTTACAAATGCACCTTTAACCTTTTTTTGATGACATACTAATATATAACAAATTTTGGGAATATCATGTATATTGTTTTCATAGGGTCTTATGTGAGGACCCTTTTTGGGGTCTCAATGTTATGAAACCAGCTCAGGAAAAGATAGAAAAGATAGATCAACGCCTTATAATTCAGCCTCTTTGAGGGGGAAACCTCCTTTATATTACATCAATGAACAATTCTTGGATGATACAAATGAAAAGAGCTCCTTTCTATATATATGAGTCTAATGGGTCATTATATAATCAGAGCCTACATAACAATAATAATGTAAGGGCACAATAATAACAATAGTGGGCTTCTATGAGGCACAATAGTAACAATATGAGCACTACATGGGTACATCAATATAATAAGGGGGTTGTACTAATAATAATAAGGGTTTACACTAGTAGTATAGGGGCCTAACAGGTATCGGTCCAAGGTATTGGTCCTAAGTGGTTTTGGTCCAAGGTATTGAGAAAGGCCTAAAACTATATAAGGAGGAGAAGATCATTAGGCCAAGGTGTGTGAGTAATGAATATCTTATGATGAGTGAGATCAAAAACAAAAATTCATGATATGGGTTTATGGTGCTTTTCTTGATCTGAACTAAGGATGAACCTTAGCGGTTGATGGGGATGAGATCTAATGATGAATCGGGACCATGAGACCTAAAATGAATTATTATTATATGGTTTGATCATGGATAGTCTAGATATGAATGCTAACGCATGATTTACATTGTATATGTTCTGATCTTGGTATGTCTAAAGTCCGGAGGTGCAGTGAAGTTATGAAGTAAGTATTTGCAGATCTATACATTGTTTTTCTTTGGTGAAGGTGCGTATACACGTTGGTTCAGCTCTTCCAAGTAGCGTATGCAAAAGAAAAGCTTGATGTTCAAGGATGACTAATCTATTAGATCATTGCTATTGTTTTACTGTTGTTTGTCAACGAAGTCTTCTTAGATCTGAATGTAAAACTGAATGAATAAGGAGTTTGATATTTGATAGATTGATTGTATAAGTGAGAAGAAGTGATCTTTGTTGTTGCCTGTGTAAAGCTTAGTAAGTTGAAAGTAGATGTGCAGTATATTGTTGGTTGGTATAGACTTGATTCAAAATGTTATGTTTGTAGTAGATTTGGAGGTATATGTAGGTTTGATTAACGGAACTAGCGTATACACGCAGTTTGGGTTCATCCAAGTAGCGTATATAGTCTGATGCATGGTTTATGAGGTTACAGCTAGTTCTGAATGGTGATGCAGGTTTCTGGGTTCAACACAGTGTTCTGGTGACAGTGATTTGATTGTTTCAGATTAACTATATGTTGGTTGATGAAGTTTGAGTTTCTAAATTTCTGATGGGTTATTGATGAGTCAAGGTCTTCATATGTCTTGATATGTGCCAGGAGAATCCAGTCTGAAAATTCATGAAACGTGGTCCCTCGTGGAAGAGTGGAGTTTTTCTATAGGCTGGCACCTACGTACTAGTAAAAATATTGGCTAGTACAAGAGCTACGGGGTTGTAGCTCCCTTCCACTAGAAGCTGGAGAATGAGAGAAGGTTGTAACATTCTGTAGGTAGAAGCCTACGTACTGGTATGAGTCTGCACCAGTACAAGATTGTAAATAGATTTTCTTATTATTAAAAGAAGACAGAGACGACAACAATAGGTGTTTTTCACCCACATTGGGTTTCCACCTTAAATCTTGGTGTTCATGTGTGTTGCTTATGTGTGATGCTTTATTCTAATTTTACTGCACTATCTAATAAGTTATTGATGTACTGGTATAAGATCAACACATGATAAATTGTCTAAATCACAAGTTCTTTGGATATACGCTGGTTTCTCTAATCACAGTTACGTGTACACGCTAGTTCACTTCACTGAAGTAGCGTATATAAACCTGTTTGAGAAATAAAATTATTGATCTGATAATACTGATTCACCCCCCTCTCAGTATTATTTCCAACAGTTTCTTGGTGGATGCTTGTGAATTTGCTTGGAGGTATTCTCTTGACCATAATACATATACATACAAGGTATAACATGCCCTTAAGGTCTTCAACTTATTCTTTTGACTATTTGACTCACCTATAGCACTTTAAATAGTGTTAGACCTACTTCAATGAGCAAGAAACTCATTGACATATATTATAAAAATAATATTTCTTTTCTTGAATAAATACAAACATCAAAAGTACATTTATGAAGACCGAACCTAGTTACACTTCCTTCAACACTCCCTCTTAACTATGGAGGTATTCATATAACATTCCAAGGTGTTTGACTATTATCATTCTTGAAGAATTCACATAAGAGAAACTAGATTAGCAATCCATCTATTATAGCATCATATCCATCAACATTTTCATAGTGCAAGGCCTTGACTAATAGCGCCATCTCTTTACGAGACCATGCGCTACAATGTTGGTGAGACCAATGATTTATAGACACCTTCATCATTGTCTCTCAAGGTACATACCCACCCGGGTGTTCTCCGGGTACGACCTTATAGTACTATTCTTATCTTGGGTTCCCAACCCTAAAATAATATCGGTCCTATTTCCTACTCTTGCCTTGAATTCCCTACACATCCTCAAAGAGTATCGGATGCCATATGATTACCCAATCCTCCCATTCTTTCTTCCCAAGTGAAGACAAGAATGTAGTGTCTATCTTGTGTCTACATTTCCATTCATGGCCTTCATCTAGACTTACGATTGTTAGTCCTATTCTAGTGCATGACCCATGGATGGAAAACATAATTGTCACTCCTTTGTAATCAGGGGTGATCGAAAACTCCCTCTTGATCAGAGACTTGTCAGAGCTCCCTCTTAACTGGGGACTCTTTTCTTCATCAACATCTTCTTCTCCATGGGTCCTTCAACTGCTTGATCTCCTACCTTTCTTGATGTCATGAAGTCTTTGTTCGAACTTCTTCTAGGTAGGGCACCATCCATCGATCACTTTCCTCCCTAGTTTTTCATGTCATTGCTTCCTTCAAGGAAAGTGGCTTTCATGTCATACATCAGGTTTTCTTGTCATCTTGGCTACTGCTTTGTCATCTTTTCCATGCTTTAGAATATTATTCCCATGGATGCTTCATTGTACTTGCTTGTTTTCATGCTCTGGCCTAATAGCCCATCATGACTTCATCCTGATATTGCTTCAACATTGCTTTTCCTTTTGTTGGATGGCTTCTTCATCATGACATATTTATAGAGTATAATCAATTATCTACACCTTTTATATCTCCAAGGCCTTCATAGGTGTTTGATCAATTTAGTGTGTCCTAAATTGCTATATAAATTGTCAACACAGGAGTCATAAACTGCTGAAGTGAAGTGCACTATATATGCAAGATAACCGTTTTCTTATTTCTTTGTCGTTTTTTATTTTTGATTTGTTTTTGGATTTATCTTCTTGTTGATTTCCTAATGTGATATGGTAATTTTAAGAATCAAGTATGGATAAAAGTGTTCAAGGCAATGGTGACCTTTAAAATCATTTCCAAACTTCAAAGTGTTCAAAAAGTTTTCAAACTTGCAATGATGAAATCAATTACTGAGAGAAAATAAATATGTACCTCAATTCTAATTAAACCAAACAGTGAACTAGTGACTATGAAACCTAGTATCCTTGCTGTTGTATAAAAAGAAAAACTGAACTCAAAGCAATTCAAAAATTGTAAGCAAAGTAAACTAAACCATGTCACATCAACTCATATTTTGACCCCTCACCATTCGACTCGCTCTGGCTATAGGAGGTAATCATAAACAAATTGAGTAATCTGATATCTAAATTGCATAAAATAAAACTAAGATCAAACTACACATTCATCCTTCAATCCCTCGCCATTCGACTCACTCTGGCTATAGGAGGTAACCGAAAAAAAAAAATGATATGAGTAATCTAATCACTAACTTGCAAAAGAAAATAAACTAATATCAAACTATACATTCACACTCAATCCCTCACCATTCGACTCGCTCCGGCTATATGAGGTAACTGAAAATGACATGAATAGTCTAATATCTATCTTGCAGAAAAGTAAATGAACAAAGAAAAACTGAAAGAAATAAACAGTGTTGGAATTAGAACTAAGAAAACAAATCATCAGAAGGACAAGATAATTCCATCATGTCATTAGTCATCAAAAAGCTTTTTACACTTGCCCAGGCTATCTATTAGAACCTGAAATGAAAACACTGATCAGTTGACAGTCATTAGAAAGCATAAAAGAAACTATGGACAGCAAATAACATGAATACCATGAGCAATGTAATATATACAAGCAAACAACTATGGCATCAAGAGCGTAAATGAAGAAAACATGGAAATATACAGTAACTACAGAACCTTGATGTATAGGGGCCCTCTGCAACCTCGGCCAATCAAAAATCAATCACGGATTTGAACTTAAAAGCAGTGTCTTCTCATATATTGAAATACAGTCATAACATAAGGACTAAGTCACAGCACGATGGCTCGTAAAAACAGTCAAGATTGCATATCAAAAGCTAGCCTATACGCATACGAGGATGCTTTATTTATAGCAGGAAATACATAACTAATTCCTAAGATCTGCACTGGTAGACAGACACGTAAATGACCATATTCGGAAATCTAGGAGTGTGGCTGTTAGATTTGGTTCACGGGTAGTCCCCAGGTGTTAGCACACCTCCTGAGATTTAGGATCTTGCCACGCAATCCTCCTCGTGATGAAAAACAGAGTCCTGCCACCGCAAAACTCTTAGTGTTGACCACCGTTTGACTGGCTTTGACCATGGTCCTATGTGAGTGATTCGGCTGAACTAAGGGGACACATTCCATGCCCACATCATTTGCAGCTTGCCCATGTGGCCAGATTCTCCAGTAGACACCTGTAACATAGACTTCAACAAAAAGGCTGTGGAAACTGATTCTGGATGCGGAAAGTGACAAGATTTCGCAGTTGACTGAGCAAAAATCTAAATCAAACAACAGTCATAAGACATAGTTAGGAAACCATTTATATGCTCTTTTTAAACTAATATGCAATGATTTGATAGCTTGGAGGTTCAGGTAATTGGAGAAAAAGGCTAAAAAGGTATATAGGGAAGATGTAAGTTTGGCACTCAACAATAGGTTTCAAGGGTCTTTTCTTCCTTTATCAGAGTTGTCTTGCCTTCTTTTGGGAGATATCTTCAAAGCATTTTGTCAGATAGTGATTCTTAATGATCATGGTGTTCTTCACATGCTTGATCTCTTTCTTCATTTCCATCTTCATTTCTTGCTTTCTGGACTTGTCAACATTTCTTCTTTCTTCTTAGTTAACAATCTTATGCTCCTTATGTGAGCATATTCTTTTGTTGACCTTCATTGGATTTTGGTACATGCCTTCGAGCATGTTCTTGGTGAAAGAGTTCTTTCATGCTTGATCATGTTATAGAACTAACCCATGACTCAATAATATACAAATGATAACATGATTGAACTTTGATGCATACATATCTTATCTTGATTCTCCTTTGATCACCTTAGCTTCATTTGATTATCATTGGGGTGGCCCTTCTTTATTCATCTTAGCTTGCCTACATATCATCCTTTTCTTGAATCCCGTGAATGAGATTCCCAATGAGACATTTGCTTGAGTTTATTAACCTTCTTTTGAAGATTCCATCATAGGATCTTAAATATCATTGCCTTACAAATGTTTCTTTTCCTTTTGATGATGGAGGTCTTCTAATATTCTTAATCATGATCAATTTTCCTTTCATCGTGGATGAAGTCCTATGCTAGGTATGCTCCTTCTATATGACTATCTTGAGCTATAACTATCATGCTCCTATATTCTAGAAGACATTTCTACCCATATATTTCTATTCTTATTATAAATGCTACATTTTCATGAGTATCTAGAACTCTATGTACTACATGCTTCTAGATTCTCGAAGATGTTTCTAGCCATGCAATTTTATTCTATTCCTACATTCTCCTATAATACTCACAAAATTGAAAGAAGTCTAGAAGTAAATAGTTTGACCTAGTCATAATAGAGATCCGGAGGATCTTCCTTCGTTTGCTTCTTTCCTTATTCTTTCATCTCTTGAGTTATGTGAGCTTCTTCCCTCTTCCTTTTGTTGTTGATGTTCTTCTTAAGCTTAGGACAATTCCTTTTGTAGTGTCCATATTCTTGGCATCCAAAACATTGGATTTTGGACATGTCTTTGTTGTTTGTTCTTTGTGGACCAATCTTACGAAATTTACCCTTTCTCTTGGCCATGGTAGAAAATGCTTGCCCCTTTAATGGTTTCCTTTTTTCTTCATAGAGACCACATTTCACTGAGGGTGGTTGCTTCCTTCTTGGCATATATGAATGTCGTGAATTTGCCCCAATCCTCAGGTAGAGCATTGAGTACTATAGTTGTCATCTCTCTATCATACATGACTTCCCCAAGATCTTGAAGTTGATTTCTCATTTCAGAGATTTTCATGAAGTAGGGATTTATTCCTTCCTCTGGTATCTTCATCTTGTATAATTCATTCCTTACAGATATTACTTATCCGGTTGTATATACCGAGAATAGCTCTACTAGCTTATCATAAATTTATTTTGATGTCTCAAACTTGGAGACATAAGTAATGAGAGAGTCTTTGATTGATTCTATCAGAATCATTTAAGCTCTTGTCTCATCCTTATTGTACTTGGTTAAGGCTTGAGTTTGTTCCTTAGCAGGGATAGTGACATTCCCTTTGACATGCTCTAGGAGTTCACTCTCCTTGAGTAGTAGATCAATCCTCTTCTTCCATGCAAGAAAGTTATTGGTTCCTACCAATTCATTACTTTCCTTGCAAAAAGACATTGATGTATATTCGGAAGGGGACATGTACTTACTTGATAGATTTTTTAGATGTGATGGATTTTCTTCCTCCTTGAAGACTTGATGGCTTGCCTTCCTAGGATCTTGATGTACTTCAAGTTCCCTTATTCAAGTGGACTTGCTTGATGATGAGATTTTCTTGATGACTTGGAGCTTGATGTAGGTCCTGCTTCAATTTTCTCTTCTTTGTAGGTGCCTTTATGTAAGGCTCTTCTTATTTCTTTGTAGACCTCCTTGATGAATTAGATGGATTGTAGACCCTTATTGACCTTGAAGTGATTGAGACTTCTAGGTTTGATGCTCAGCCTTGTAGATGCTTCTCCTTGATGAGTGTTCTTGAGTTGCCCTATCCTTGATGTGTTACCTTAGATTTGATACCATGTTGAAGAATCTAGGGAAAAGTAGTGTAGTGTGATTCTTCATTACTTGATAACAATTTGTGAATTCCTTTTACTTTTATTATTAGCTTATTATTATTCTTATTATTATTAGTGCAGATGTGTGTACTTCATCAAACTTCTACCAAAACATAAAAACAAGAACACAAGATGTTGGCTCTCTGCCAGAGCCAAAACTTCTGTACTCTTGAGAGGAAAACCCTTTAGTGAATTTTTCTTATTGAAGCTTCTATTTATCAATGCCAAACCATAGACCCTTGACAAAGAGACCTTCGAAGCACAAGTCAAGTCTTCACTCCTTTCTGCACCGTATACCCCGACACTTCTTCTAGCACTTTATTTCTCGACACTTCGTCCTCCTACTTCCGGCACTTTGTTCTTATTTCAACTTGTAAGTAACCTTGTTTCACTTGCTCTAGAGAAGATACTTTTGATGAGACCCTTTTCCTATGATGGTTCCTTTCTTCTCTTCACCAATCAACTAACTTGGATGACTATAATCTAGGGTTGTTATGACAGTAGAGGCATCCTCCTTTTCCCTTGCATGTGTGTTTGTAATGGGCCTTAGAACGGACCTCTTACCTTCACTTTTCCTCCTTGATCCTTCGCTTGAGAGAGTGGTCTTGTAGGCTTGGATTGAGCCCTAAACAATGAGATATGTGGAGCTGTTAGTGACTGTTGTCATAACCGCAGGTAGCCTTCCTTAACTTCACATGTGTGGTTGTAGCTGCCTCAGAAGTGATCCCCCTAACTTTGGTTATATATACTTCTTCTTCGTTGCCCTTGAAGACCCTATACACTTATCTTCGCTAATTTCAGAGTTTGAGTGAGTACGTTATAGAGGTGTGGGCAGCCTCTATATATAGAGGTTTGTCCCTCCATTTAGGCCGACTTGTCAATTGTATGTAGGCTGACTTGTCAACTGATTGTAGGCCGACTTGAGGACTGTTCTTATGCTTCAGATTTCTTCTTTTAGGGATGTCGTTGCTTGGAGGATGCTTGTGACTTTGCTTGGAGGTATTCTCTTGACCATAATACATATACATACAAGGTATAACATTCCCTTAAGGTCTTCAACTTATTATTTTGACTATTTGACTCACCTATAGCACTTTAAATAGTGCTAGACCTATTTCAATGAGCAAGAAACTCATTGACATATATTATAGAAATAATATTTATTTTCTTGAATAAATACAAATATCAAAAGTACATTTATGAAGACTGAACCTAGTTACACTTCCTTCAACACCAATGACAACAAATGAATCAATACACAAATGCATGTACCATGCATTCACAAATCAGCTAGGAAATCACACATGCAACCTGTTACCTGCAAATCTTCTTGCTAAAGTTGCTTGATCCAACATTCCTTGCTTTCCCTTTTCTTTCCTTGTCCTTGCTTGTTTTCTTTATTGCTTCCTCCTCTTGGTGCTTTTCTCTTTCTAAAACTAATTCCAAAGTCAAAACTGACAAAAAGTTAAACCAAAAAAAGTTCTGAACTGATCCTTATAAGCTTTTTTATCATTGAGGCTTCTATTTTCTTCATTTTCCTTAATTTTTCCTTCAATTTCCCTCTCATGCAAATTTGTGACCCTTCATCTCCCTTTTCTCATATTTTCCTTTATTTTCATAAATAAATGTCAATTAATTCCTTTTTGCCTTTACTAATGTCTTTGTCAATTTCCTTAGCCATAATAAACTGAAAGTGACACCCACTAGGATGTTTTTCTCAACATTTAGCTTGGAATACATATCCCATAACCTTGGTCTTATTTTTCCTTTATTATTCTTTATTACATGAAATTTTAACTTGGGGTTGTTACTAATCTGAATGGAAAATGGCATCAACTCATGGTATTCATCCACCCATGGAATTTACCCATGGTATTGTAAGTGGCATCCACCCATGGTATTCATTCACTCATGGTATTTGCCCATGGTACTGTGACATCCACCCATGGTATTCATTCACCCATGGAATTGAACCGTGGTATTGTAACTGAAAAATATTATAAGTAACAAGTCACATTTTGTAAAAGGACAGATTGTCCGCCACAATGTACCCTTACAGTTATTATCGGTTTTAATAAAAAGTTTCTTTGTGGTTTTGTTTATTGCGCATTCTCCTCTTTTTCTTCTAGCAATTCAAGTTTTCAAATCTTGGGGGTCTCTCCCCCCAAGATTCATTTCAATTTTTTAGATCTTGGGGGCCTCCCCCCAAGATCCGGATCAGTGGTATCGGAATGATCCGAATGGAAAATGGCATCAACTCATGGTATTCATCCACCCATATTATTCATCCACCCATGGTATTCATTCACTCATGGTATTTTCCCATGTTATTGTGACATCCACCCGTGGTATTCATTCACCCATGGAATTGACCCGTGGTATTGTAACTGAAAATTACTATAAGTAACAAGTCACATTTTGTAAAAGGACAGATTTTCCGCTACAATGTAGCATTTACAGTTATTATCGGTTTTAATAAAAAGTTTCTTTGTGGTTTTGTTTATTGGGCATTCTCCTCTTTTTCTTCTGGCAATTCAAGTTTTTAGATCTTGGGGGTCTATCCCCCCAAGATCCATTTCAATTTTTTAGATCTTGGGGGCCTCCCCCCAAGATTCGAATCAGTGGTATCAGAGCAGGTTACGATTCCTTGAGAATGAGGGTTTGATGCATATTTCATTTTCAAATTTTTCAGCAATATTCAACAAACTTCAGGCATATGCTACGTCCTCCACATAACACTTTCTTGGGCCAAGCAGGAATTTTTTTTTTGTTTCATTTTATGCAGGAATTTTTTTTTGGGCGGCGAGTTTGAATATCAGATATGAAACATTTGGTACAATATCTACAAAAAAAATAACATATCTGGATTTCTTGCGAAAAAATACCAAAATTCAAAAAAAAAATCGGCCGAATTGGAGTCTGGATGAGGGAGATATCGCTGATTTAAAATCAGCTATGTTCTAGAAATTGTTTTTTATGACAATTGGTGGGCGACGATTCTCCTATCATTTTTTTGAATTTTTTGTGCAGAATTTCAGAAGAAGGATTGTAGATCTGAGATCCTCTTGAAAAATCACCCAATTTCAAAAAAAAAATGGGTCGAATCGGAGTTCGAATGTGGGAGAAATCGTTGATTTAAAATCAACTATTTTTTCATAACTTTTGTGACGGCGGAAAAATTGCATGGCGAATCTGAAATTCTGGAGTGTTTAGATAAGGATTTCCATCACATGGGAAGATGAAAAATGGTCCTTCTGCTTCCAAAAACAGGTTATAATAAATATTTTGAGTTATGTCCATTTTAATTCTGAAGCAGCATTCGAAGTGGGTTCCCGTTGGAGATGTGCCCTCCCACCCAACTTTAGTAGGCACCTGCTTCACATTCATGAGTTTTAGCATAGCAACATTTGGCTTGGTTTATTTGGAGACGTGCCCTCCCACCCTAGGCTATGTAGGCACCTGCTACTTCATCAACAACCAACATCATGGTTATGGGTCAATCACACAAAATCCTTGTCGTCGAAGTCCATTTGCTAGGCCGCACACTGTTAGTATCATAGTTGGTCATGAGCATTACAGGGTATCTCTATCCTCGAATCTTCATTTGTCATGGTTATGGGTCATCCACAAACCCACACTTCATCGAAGTCCATTTGGTAGGCCGCACACTCTCAGTATCACAATTGGTCACAAGAATTACAGGGTATCTCTATCCTCGGATCTTCGTTCATCATGGTTATGGGTCATCCAAAAACCCACACTTCATCGAAGTCCATTTGCTAGGCCGCACACTGTTAGAACCATAGTTGGTCACAAGAATTTCAGGGTATCTCTATCCTCAGATTTTCGTTCATCATGGTTATGGGTTAACCACATAAAACCCTTATCTTCAGTGGCTCTTCATATTCAACAAAGGCTTTATAGGAGGGAACTTTATGCAATGGGGACCATTGCTTCTTAAGGAGGGAGGAATGATTCGAACGGAAAATGGCATCAACTCATGGTATTCATCCACCCATATTATTCATCCACTCATGGAATTTACCCATGGTATTGTAAGTGGCATCCACCCATGGTATTCATTCACTCACGGTATTTTCCCATGGTATTGCGACATCCACCCAAGGTATTCATTCACCCATGGAATTGACCCGTGGTATTGTAACTGAAAAATACTATAAGTAACAAGTCACATTTTGTAAAAGGACATATTGTCCGCCACAATGTAGCCTTTATAGTTATTATCGGTTTTAATAAAAAGTTTCTTTGTGGTTTTGTTTATTGGGCATTCTCCTCTTTTTCTTCTGGCAATTCAAGTTTTCAGATTTTGGGGGTCTATCCCCCCAAGATCCATTTCAATTTTTTAGATCTTGGGGGCCTCCCCCCAAGATCAGAATCAGTTACAAACCCCTTCCCTTTGGGGTACACCATCCTCGTTGTTTTATGACACCTATGACATAAACATTGTTGAGAAACAAAACATACTTCTTATGGAGCTTCATAACTTATCTCAATGTAGTATTTATAATAAAAACCACTGCAAACCATGACCGACATGACAATCATACTGCTTATTGCAGCTTTATAACACAACTCATTGTGGTATTTACAATAACAACCATACATAGATATGTACATATACCAAAAATCATTTTCCTCAACCGACAAACAATAAATGATACATAGCCCACATCTAATCAACCATATCTCGTGTAGCTTCATCGGGCCCAAAGTGCTTCCACTGCACTTTAACTTGTTCGATTGCTCAATTCCGGAGCATGAGTTGTTTCCACTGCAATATGCACTAAGGTTCTGATTGGAATTCTCTTTCTGGTTCCACTTGCAATACAGACCAGTCAATCACATGATAAAAATCCTTCACATATCTCCTAAGTAATGAAACATGGAAAACATCATGGACTTTCACTGTTCATGCCAGTGCAATACTATAGGCCACTGGTTCAATCTTGTCAATGTTCTCAAAAGGGCCAAGGCCCACAATACCAAGGTTCCAACTTGGCACACGACCCAAACCTCAAGGAACTCTTATTGGGCTTGATGTGCAAGTACACATGCTCACTAACCTTAAACTCCTTAAATGCCCTGCACTGATCTGAATAACTCTTCTCCTTATCATGTGCTTCCTTTCAATTATTCTTGAAAACCTACATTTATTGTTCCATCTCTCCCAACATGTCTAGTCCAATCAACACAATGTTCATTGGATCACTCCAGTTGATGGGAGTATTACAACTCTGCCCATAAAGTGCCTCAAATGGACTCATCCTCAAGGACTCCTGATATCCATTATTGTACGCATAATATACCAATGGAATATACTCTTTCCACTTCCTCTATTGGTGCATAACATACATCCTCAACATGTCCTCAGGAATCTTGTTGACCCTCTCTATCTATCCATTTGTTTATGGGTGATAAGTTGTACTAAAATCCAACTTTGTCCCCAAACCTGCAAACAACTCCTTCCAAATCCTAGAATTGAACTTAGCATCTTTGTCTGATATGATCTTCTTAGGAACATGTTAAATTTCGAAACTAGGGCCAAACATCACTTTGGACAGGTCTTATGAGGTAGCTAATATTTTTCTTGGATTCCTTTTTTGAGAGGTGTAGGATTGATCTAAAGATCATCCCATTCTGACATGTACAAATGAAGTTATGAATTTATTTTGATTATGGACAAAATGTCAAGGTTGGCCAGCCATCAAATTAGCCTCCTCTAGCATTCAACATTGCATATAAATACAAGGTGCCTCCTCCTCATTTTGGTATATCATCTCATTCATATTTCTCTCTCTCATCTTAATTGGGTATGGATCTCTCGGCCTCTCTCTCTCCACACGTGTGAAAGGAAGACTATCTTTTCTAGCTGTTGCGTTGACAAGATTCGACCAAAATTTCAGGAGGCTAACTTTGACCAGCGTTGACCCTGTTTGACTTCGGTTTTGTGAGGGAGACTTTTGTTTGGGTAGGCCATTGTTCTAGGCACAAAAATCGAGGCAATTTGACCCCATGCGTTGACCATTGTTGGTTGTCATAAATCATGTTATTGTGTTAACTTTTGTTGACCAGATTTGACTGGTTATTTTCAGGCTGTTTTGGGCTACATCATCTTTATATTGGAGGCCAAGTTGACCAAGGTTGACCAAGCTATTTTGGAGGTCAATTTAAGCCATGTGACCAATGTTGACTTTCTGATTATGGCTTTCTATTTCTGTTGTTTTGACTGGTCAGTCTGGGTAAGTGAATATTGTAAATTGTACTCTCTCTCTCTCTACTAAACTTTTGAATAATTATAAGAGGAATTGATCAAGGGTTTCCCACATTGGGGTTTGTCCCTAGATGGTGCCATATCTTGTGCCTCTTGTGTTGGCTTGTCTTCTACTCGTATTGTTTATGTTCTATTTGCATTTTACTATCATGTTGATGCGATTTATATACTAGATATGATATTGGACTAATAAAGAAAATTGAAGTAAAATTGCTCTAAGCATAGAACATACCATTGTTATCCTAAAATTAACATGGTATCAGAGCTGAGGTGAAGACAAAGCCCAAGCAAGAGTGAAGAGAAATCATTGATCAAGAACAATTCTCATTGGCCTCTACATCCTACTTCAAGTCTGATGATAATTTCCATGATAAGTTTGATTATCATGCATGGAAGATGTCTCTTGATTCGACTTTAGAAGAGCAATATGTCATGTATTATATGCAGGGAAAGATTCTGGAACCTCCTTCAAATGCATTGGTTGCTGCTAAGACAAAGTAAAAGAAGGGTAAAGTCAAAGCTAAGAATATCATCAGGGATTCTATTCATAAGCCCTTAGTTTTTTACATCTCTGATTTGAATACGTCAAAGGAGACATATGACAGGTTGATTGGCATGTTCAAATCTAGCAATGCAAATCAAATTCTTTTCCTCAAGAACAATTTGAAGGATATAAAGAAGGGAAAAGGTGAGGATATTCAATCCTACTTCATGAGGATTATCGAGATCAAAAATGATCTTCTTTTGATTGGTGAAGCTATTGCTAACAGGGAGCTCACTCTCATTTCCCTTAGAGGTCTTCCTCCCGAATGGCATGTGTTCAACACTATTATTCTCAATAACGACATATTTCCAAGTTTTGAAGAATTAGATGTTCTCAAGAAGCAACAAGGATGATGGAATTGTAGATACCTTCGAATAGGAATAATCCTACCGCATTCTCTGCTCATGCCAAGAGGAAGAACAATGCAGGTTCAAAGAAGCAAATTGAAGGAAGATCGAGATTCAAAAATGGAAGGAAGGGAAGATGCTTCGTTTGCAACAAGTTTGGTAAATATGCCAAGGAGTGTTCAGATAGAAGGGACACATATCATAATGATGATCACAATCATTTCAGGGGCAACAACAACAATCAAAGGAATGGCAGGTTCAACAACAAAGAGAAAAGGAATGCTTCTGCTACTCAACTTGGAAATGATCGAGTTTATAAAAGAACAAGAAACTCCAGTATGATGAGTCTAATGTTGTAAGTTCTAAGCAAAAGGAATTTTATCTTATATATGCCCTCTCTAATGCCTCTCCTCTAGATACTTTGGGAAATTGGTTGATTGATAGTGGTGCCTCAAGGCACTTCCTCGGGTACAAGCAATCTCTTTCAAATCTGATAGAGAAGGATACAAATTTGAAAATTATCCTTGGAGACAATGCCACCTATCCTGTGAAGGGAGTTGGGAATGTTACCCTTCAATTGAATCAAGGTAACACCATTCATCTTCAATAAGTACTATATGTAACTGATCTAAAGAACAATCTGGTGTCTATCTCAGTGATGGAAGACAAAGGATTCAAGGTGGCATTCATCGATGGAAAGGTACGTGTGTGGAAAAGAAATTTCAAAGAAGCATTTAATCTTGGATTATAGGTTGACAGTTTATATCAAGTTGAAGAAAGTCCATTGGGAACCATGTCTTGCGACACATATCTTCAATCTGAACTATGGCATCAGAGGTTTTCTCATCTTCACTAGAAGTCTCTACTTGATGCAAGGAATATGGTTACAGGTATGCCCGAATTCAAAATAGAGCATGAAGGTGTATGTCATGGATGTGCCAAGGGAAAACATACAAGGGGACCTTTCCCCTCAAGTGATAGCAATACCACATACATTTTGCAATTGGTTCATTCTGATCTATTTGGTATGTTGCTTGTGACATCATTAGGAGGATATTTATATTATGTTGTCTTTGTGGATGACTTCTCTCACAAAACTTGGGTATATTTCTTGAAGAAGAAGGACTAAATATTGTTATGGTTTCGTACCTTAAAAGCCTTGGTGGAAAATCAAACAGGGAAGAATATCAAGATATTGAGGACCGATAATGGAACCAAGTATGAGTCAAATGAATTCAATGACTATTGCAGGGAAGCTGGAATTAAGAGGGAGACTACTACTCATATACTCTAGAGAAAAATGGTGTTGCTGAAAGGAAGAATCGTTCTATTATATAAGCCACTCGTGCCATGCTTCATGATCAAGGACTTCCAAAGTTCGTATGGGGAGAAGCTACCAACACTGTTGTGTACATTCAAAATCGATGCCCTCATCAAGCATTGGACTAAAAAAATCCCAAAGAAGTTTTCACCAGTAAGAAACCTGATGTTTCTCATTTTAGAATTTTTGGTAGTCCTATATACTTTCATGTGTCGAAAGAAAAGAGAATTAAATTGGAGGCATCTAGGAAGAAAGGAACTTTTGTGGGCTACAATGAAACTTCTAAGGCATATAGAATCTATGTGCCTAGTCAAAGAGAAGTAGAGTTGAGTCATGATGTCACCTTCGATGAGGATACTTCCCTAAGGAAGATTAGCAAGCTTCCTATTCCAAGGAAGGACAAAGAAGCAGATGCAGGAAATCAGGGAGATTTGTAGGATGAGCCAATGCCCGATGTTGAAGAACCGATGTTGCCACTACCCTTATTATGTTTCTCTCCAGGTTGAGACCCATGTCCCTTCTCAACTGCATTAAACTTCTTGTAAAGAGCAGCATTTTCCTTCTCACATGCATCCTGAGGTCTTGCTTACTTCGGTGGCCACTTTCCTTTAGTCTTATCATTCCCTTTCCAACCCTGCTTAGACTTGGACTTCTGCTTCGATTGCTCATAACAGAGCTTCAACTTCCCAGTGACTTCTTCCAGTGACCGAGGCTCAACATAATCAATGTGATCCTTGAATGCTAATGGCAATCCACTAATGAACCTTTGAAATTTTGGCTTATCATCCTTGAGGTAAGGCACACACCTCAACAACTCCAGAAACTTAGTCGTATACTCCTCATTTTTCATAGCTCCTATATTCAGCTCATAGAATTCCTTGGCCTTTCCATCATAGTACCTCTCTGACAAGTACTTCTTCCTAAATAGTCTCTTGAATTCATTCCAAGTACTCAACCCCTCCGTCATGATGTCTTTGACACACTTCACATCTTCCCACCAGATGTTTTCTTTCCCTTGAGACTAAAAATAGTTATCTCGGCCTTCACTATCTCTGAATAATCATGCAACTCAAAGAACTTCTTCATTCCAAGCAACCAACTCTACATCTTCTAGTTTCTTCAACTCTCCGTTGAATGTAGGAGGCTTGGCTTTCTTGAACTCATCCAGAAAGTATCCCCTCTCACTTCTCCTATAAGGATAATAACGATGATGACCATGATACCTATCTAAACCAGAGCTAGAATAGAACCCATAGCTACTACCCCTCCTGTCATGTGTATCCAAGAACCTACCATCTCTGACTATGTCATCCCTGTCTGACCTGTGTCCTCAATGAGACCTACTACCTTATGCCCCATTAGTCATGTTCTCTTGTCCATAATTTATCCATGGATGTCCCTAACTCTACAAATATGAAGGATGACCGCATTGACTTTTGCTTGCTTTTCCTATGCCCTGGCAAGTCTTTTCCTGTGACTGAATGATCCAGTCATTCTACTCCTTGCAACTTCTTATTTCTACCTTTATATTTCTCAAGGTATCTACTATGTCAGGAGAGTACTCCTCTCTTGGTTTCTCATTTGGTCTATAAGGAGAGTCATCAACTGTAATCCACCATTATGAAGGTCACCTTTGATCCTCTTCTTCTTCCTACAAACATACCACGTCAAATAACCAAATATAAATATAATCCACATACCTCAGTGAAGTTCAGAGGAGGCTATCTCATCTGAAAAATCAATCCAGATTAGCATGATATATATATATATATATATATATATATATATAGACACACACACACATAATGGCATTAACACATCAATCGTCATACATGACAACACAAGATTGTAACACTGACCACCTACATGCTAACCATATCCACTACCATGCATGCATAATAACCACATAGGAACGGACATGCATGTATGACAGTCACCTTTACCTCAAGGTCCAGTGTTGCAACCCTGCTCTGATACCACCCTGTACCAAGCCCCACCCCACATTTACCTAGTTTCATTGGCTTGCCAACTCCTAGGGTAAATATGAGACGAAGAGTTACTATGACATGACCCGACCTCCAAGCTTCAATTATGGAAGTGGGGATGACAAATGAAATTTATTAACCATAAACTCACATCCTATAGGGCTTACAGGAAACTAAGGGACCAAATAACCACCCCAGGTGACCAACCCTAAGCTGGATAAATTTTCAGTGATTTGGACACACAACCACATACACAACCCTGCAAGGGTGCGTTTATGACACTCCAACTGCATGCACAAACTTGCATGAGTGTAGTTATAGCCCAAAATCCTCAGTTCAGAGGGTGTGGTCCTAAGATCTAAGCCACAATTCTAGGAGAACCTCCAGATCACTGCCAAGAACTTCCTGTAACTTATCAGAATGATAAATGACTTAAATACATTGTGAATCATACAAAACTATAAAATAACTTGACCTATCCAAGCCTAACCATGACAATCATTCCGTCAAACAAGCAGTGAACATGTAAACTACAAGTAAGGAATGCATATTTGATCATAGGAGTCTGAAAATTATCTAAGATTCACCAAGAAGGTCTAATGCCCTCTCGTAATAGTTGCAATAACACTTGCTATCCCATGCATTCATTAGCCATCAAATACTTATAAAATCCTGAACAAGTCATAGCTAGAGTATATTACCAATCCATGCTTATAAACAACATATAACCATATTATTAACCATGACAAAACAACCATCAAATCATCATAATAACAAGTACAAGTGTTCATAGATTACAATAAGAAAATAGCTCTTATTGACTTATGAAAATCCAACCAAGTCGGGGATTTCCATGTACCACCTGACCATAGATTGGGCTAAACCAAATATTTCTTTCAGCCAATCACCCCCATGCCATATTTCAAGCATGAATGTGGGATCTCAAGACATAAAAAAACAGGGCTTCTCGACAACTAAACCACCTCCACCCTCAGGCTACGGCGATCTAACCAAAACCTATCAAGAGATCACAATGCCCAAAACAAGGTTGGATGCCTCAGATTTTCTTCATCATTACCTTGAGGAATTTCCATGTCTCCACCAACCTATTGAGGGATTCTCAAATATTAAACCACCTCCACCCCCAACCCTTGGGAATTTTCCTGAGACCACCTCACCCGGTTCCAAAACCTTCCAACAATCCAAAGCTCAACCAGAAAATAATCCCATCACACAATGGCTATCCGGAAATGGAAAGGCAAGGTTAAAACCACTGTCAAACTAGGCAAAACCCATGCCAATGATAGCAAATGAACCAATACACAAATGCTTGTACCATGCATTCTCAAATCAGCTAGGAAATCACACAAGCAACCTGTTACCTGCAAATCCTCTTGTTGAAGTTGCTTGATCCAACCATCCTTGCTTGCCATTTTCTTTCCTTGTCCTTCCTTGATTACTTGCTTTCTTTCTCCTCGTTGATATTCTCTTTCTGAAATTAATTCCAAACCAAAAATTTGGCGAAAAGATAAACCAACAAAAGTTGTGAACTAATCCTTAGAAACCTTTATATCATTAAGGCCTCCATTTTCTTCATTTTCCTTAAATTTTCCTTCAATTTCCCTCTCATGTAGATTTGTGACCCTTTGGTCCCTTTTCTCCTATTTTCCTTTATTTTCATAAATAAATGCCAATTAATGAATATTTTCCTTTTCCAAATTCCTTAGCCATAATAAATCGAAAGTGACACCCATTAGGATATTTTTCCCAACATTCAGCTTGGAATACGTGTCCCGTGACCTTGGTCTGATTTTTCCTTTACTATACTTTATTACATGAACTTTTAACCCAGTGTTGTTACACTACTATTACATCAATTTGTAAGCACCAACTTACAGGAGATACCAATCCCCTCTATTTTCTGTAGGCACCAACCTACAAGAGACATCAATCCCCTTTGCTACTTCG
The DNA here is from genome assembly GCA_000404065.3 of Pinus taeda. NCBI lineage: Eukaryota > Viridiplantae > Streptophyta > Pinopsida > Pinales > Pinaceae > Pinus > Pinus taeda. The sequence goes on from APFE030053626.1 coordinate 322,823, forward strand.
TAGGCACAAACCTATAAGGGACAACAATCCCCTTTGTTGCTTTGTAGGCACTAACCTACAAGAGACACCAATCCCCACTATCCCAATATTTGTAGGCACCAACCTACAGGAGACACAAATCCCCACTATTGTAAATATTTATAGGCACTGTTAGACCCCTATACTACTAGTGTAACCCCTTATTGTTATCAGTATAACCCACTTATTATATTGATGTACCCATGTAATGCCCATATTGTTACTATTGTGCCCCATAGAAGCCCACTATTGTTATTATTGTGCCCTTACATTATTATTGTT
>APFE030053626.1:329196-363005 GCA_000404065.3 Pinus taeda
TACTACTAGTGTCACCCCTTATTGTTATTAGTACAAAACACTTATTATATTGATGTACCCATGTAGTGCCCATATTGTTACTATTGTGCCCCATAGAAGCCCACTATTATTATTATTGTGCCCTTACATTATTATTGTTATGTAGGCTCTGATTATGTTATGACCCCTTAGACTCCTATATATAGAGAGAAGGTATTTTCATTTGAATCATCCAAGAATTGTTCATTTATGTAATGTAAAGGAGTTTGGCCCCTCGAAGAGGCTGAATTCTAAGGCGTTGATCTATCTTTTCTATCAATTTCTTGAGCTGGTTTCATAACAGGCACCAAGCTACTTCACAAAGTATGCTTACTTCTTCACAATGTATGTTAGTTTCTTCAAATTTTAGAAAGTTTTCTTGTTGCTTCTATATTCACCAGGTTTGCTTGTTCACTAGGTTTATTTGTTGCTTCTTCCTTCACTAGGTTCACTTATCCCAAAACTTGTTACTTTTGGCTTCTTCCCAAGAATGAACTTGAACAACATGCCACGTATCCAGCTTTTAAAATATGGTTCTAGAATTTATACCACATGTAACTAGAGATATTTTCTCTATCTCCTACAGATTTGACAGTTTGAAACATCTTAGAAAGAAAATTATATCAAAAATGCCAAACTAATATGTTTGAAGCATGTTTTAGGAGCATTCAGGAACACAAACTTCCTCAAATCATATCTTTGAAATTAAAGTGAAACAAATTCTAAAATTTTTAATATATATACCTTGATATCTCTTCTCTATATATTCCATATTTCATAGTCTAAAACATCACAAAAGGAAAGTTATAGTGAAAATACTAATGTGACTTGTTTGAATCATGTTTTAAGAGCATTCAAGAACACTAAGTTCCTCGTATCATATATTTGAAATCATAGTGAAAAAATATTTGGAATTTATACCCTCAGTACCTCAAGCTATCTTCTTTGTCTCCTCCAAATTTTACAATCTAAAACATCTCAAAAAGAAAGCTATAGCAAAATACCAAGCTAATATGTTTGAAGTATATTTCATGTGCATTCAAGAAGCCTAAATTCCTCATAGCATATATCCAAAATTACATCGAACCAAGGTCTAAAATTTTAATCATGTGTATAGGAAGATATTCTCTCTATATCCTCCAATTTTCACAGTCTAAAGCATCCCAAAAGAAAAGTTATAGTGAAAATGCCATGCTGACACGTTCGAAGCAAATTTCAGGAGCATTCAGGAAGTGTAACTTCCTTAGAGCATATCTCTGAAATTTTAGCTAAGAAAGATCTGAAATTTGAACCATAGGTACATGAAGACAGTATATTTGTATCATAAAAATTTCATATTATTAAACATCCCAGAAGAAAATCTATAGCCCAAGATGACATATTTGAAGCAGATTTTAGGAGCATTTAAGAAGCCCAACTTCCTTGGAACATATCTCCAAAATAGTGAACCAAGGTTTGAAATTTTAACCACGTGTACATGATGATAATCTCTCTATATCATTTGAGTTTCACACTCTGAAACATCCCATGTGAAAATCTACAGTGAGAATCCCTAGTTGGCCTACTTGAAGCATATTTTAGGAGCATCCAGTAATGCCAACTTCCTCAAAGCATATATCCAAAATTATAGGGAACCAAGGTTTTAAATTTCAACCATAGGTACATTAATAATTTATATATATATCCTCCAAGTTTCACAGTTTAAAACATCCCAAAAGGAAAGTTACAACAAAAATTCCAAGTTGACTTGTTTGAAGCAAATTTAAAGATCATTCAGGAACCCTGAATTCCTTAGAGAATATATCCAATTTTTTGTGCACCAAGGTCTGAAACTTGAGCGATAGGTACATGATGATCTTATATCTGTAACGTTCAACTTTCACCATCTGAAACATCCCATAAGAAAAATTATAACGAAAATTCCAAGATGGCTCGTTCACCCCATAAAAAATATCTTTGCTTCCATCCTTAATCTCCCTGAATCACTCCAAAAATAATTTTCAGGTCCTCTTGCGAATGTCAAATCTCTTCTCACTTGGATACACATCAAATGAACTCATCTATCCTTTATTTACAGTGTTTCTACATTGACTTATGGGGCCAACTTATAAAACCGGTTGGGTTGGCTTGCATGTACTTTGGTTGGGTCATCCTAACAAAAACCTTCATATCTCCTCATCCCTATGGTGTTAAAGAGAGTTCCATCTATTCGAAAGGTCTCATAATAAGATTTCCAGCCATATAACCTATATTCCAATTTGATCTAGGATATTAGACTAAAAATGCCTTCAAAGACAAGGTATCCAAATTGGCATTAAAAACCCAAAAACAATATTTCCAATAATCTTCATTTTTAAATCTTTATCTTGGATATATGTAGTATCCCCTTAACTTTGACATCATTGACAACAATATTTCCAGCAAATTTTAGTTTCATTTTTGTAATTACCTTATCCCTATGCATAATTCACACCCCATGAATTCTCAATGATATTGGTCTGATTGTTGTGTAAATTCATCTATATGGTTCCGGTCATTTCCATGTTAAGTAGATAACATATGTCATCTACCATAGCATCACAGAAATGCATTGATGATGATCCTTTTGTTGTGTGTGTTGAATAAACAAATAAAATATGACAAAATTGTGGGATTTTAAATTAATAATGGAGGATTACCACAAACAATGTATTACAAATTAAATAATTGGTTTGGTTGACGCAAACCTCTTATTAACCCCTTTCGAAATGAAAGAGTTGTATTTTCCTTAATTTTATCAAATATATTCCCTTGAGATTTAGATGCCCGGCCAAGTTACATAAAACATGCTCAAAGTCCATCATTGTGCGAAGTAATATTTAATGAATGAATATAAATGGTTAAACCACCTATAATTATCCACTATAAAATCGAACATAGAAGTTATTTTATTGATATTAGAGAATATAGGTATCGAATGGTAAATTGATTTTGATTGTAATAATATGAGGATGAGTTTCTAGTGCAATGCGAGAACACTTGTAGACATTCTCCATCTTCAAAATATGAGATGATAAAACTCTACGTAACAATGATGGATATTACTTTGATCTTTAGTTATGGCCTCTTGATGGGTCTTTACCTTAAATATTACAAAATATTTTGAGGTGAACTTGGTGAGCCCAAAGTAACTTAATAATTGTCTATCATTAATTGATTTAGAAGGATTGACATGGATTCTTTCCCATCCATCTAATTATTCCATCACACACAATATTGTGAAGTAACGAAGGATTGACATGGATTATCTCCTATCCATCTAATTATTCCATCACACATAATATTGTGAAGTAACTCAGTCCATAGAATGGAAGGTGACTTCCAATGGGACAATGAATAATTCATAATTCTTGGAGCATGGACGCTAAACCATCTCTCTAGCGTACACTAAAGAATGAAATGAGTATGAATTTCACATTAGATATACAAACTAATTGAGGTACATCTTGTTACATGCCTCTTTGTAAGAATCTCTAGGAGTTATCCACGAACAAATTCACCCATACTCAAACTAGTGAATGGATTATTATCATTTTCAAGATTAATTATAGAATTAACAACTTCCTCAATCATGTCTACTTTTGTACCTTGTAGTTGCACACATAACTTAATTTTTCGAGAAATATTAATCTTTGTTGTGTGGGTCATGGACCCTTTCACCTTAATTATCACTCATTTTGTAAACCTAGAAGGAAAACTTGAAATAATTAAAAATCAATCCCTTGAATCAATATCAATTCCATACTTATTAGTAGGTAGATATTATCTTGTGTGTGGTTATCATTCGAACATATCACACATATTCCTGAGAAATATATGTAAATTACTAACTTTGAGAACACAATAGACGGAATGAAAAAAATCACGGTAAGCAAATTAGTGTTTATGATTATTCCATTGGTATAAACAAGTTGACTAACTAGAGTTAAAACTATGTTTAACAACGTTGAATGCACTTAACTATTGTATTGATGGATAATAAAAATGTCTCAGAGATTAACTAAGTTCTTGCCCCATAATTTAAACTCAACAAGAGTGAATCACACTATTAGCCTTTAATGGCACAACGCTTTGAGTTTGTTCCATTATCTACCATAATATCATAATTATTACTTAAGGGAGTCACAGTAATTAAAATCGTGGGCTATCGTTAACAATTAGTTAACCTTATAGAATGGGGTTCATGGATGAGGTATATCGAACCATCGTTCAACTACCAAATCAAAACAAATTGTTAACATTGGTGATGCATAATGTCATAAGGAAAAAGTCTCATTTAATAAAATAATGGTTTAACATAATTGTTAAGAAAGGATTTTAGATACATATGGACGTCTATCCTCCACATGATTGTGCAAGTTAACACTTTGCATTAATCGAAATTAATGTGTGTGATCAAAATGTAATTGTAGTCAGACTATTACATTGCCTTATATCAATAAAAACAAAATCTACATGGAATGTCATTATTAGAATTGCCAAAACTATATCATTTCAAATGTTAATGATAATAATAAATATAATTGCCCAAAATCAACCCACATAGAAGTGTACATCACATTCAGTGTGTATCATATGTTTATAGCATTAGCTCATTTAAATATTATAATAATTACAAATCTTAGTCTACATATCTTGATTTTAGATACCCACACTGTAATTTATTTGATGGCATTCAAATCATTGATAACCAAAGAAAAACCATTACTACTTGGAGTGAAAGATTATAACGTTTTTTCTCAATGAAAATTTTGTTAAATTATTTGAAATGATAATAATAAATATAATTGCTCAAAATCAACCACCACATAGAAGTGTACAACTTTGCTAAATTATTTGAAATGATAATAATAAATATAATTGCTCAAAATAAATCACCACATAAAAATGTACATCACATTCAGTGTGTATCATATGTTTATAGCATTAGCTCACGAATCTTTGTCCACATATTTTGATTTTAGACACACATTAATTTATTTGATGGAATTTAAATTATTGATAACCAAAGAACAACCATTACTACTTGGAGTGAAAGATTATAACATTTTTTCTCAATAAGAACTTTGTTAAATTCCTAATTTATTGACGTCAGCTTGTCATATTGATCAACTCTGTTAAAATGTCTTATTGTGTGATTAGGTTTTCTGATCATAAAAATAGTTGGAATGCACCTACTTTCTATAGTGTAAACTTCTTACATTAATCTTGGAAGGTATGCATAGTAAATAGGTTACCTATATAATTAATTGGGGTTATTAAATTCTCTTTCTGTAATCATATTATAAGTAATGGATTAGATAACTCAACATAAAATTATGTTGCCAAATTTTGGTCAGAAGTATTATAATTGTAAAAAAAATTGAATTTAACAAACCCTATTTTAACAATAACAATCTAATTTTATTCCACATCATGGCAATAGATAATTACAAATAGTTTTAGTTACATGGTAAGGATATGGGTTTATATGGCAAGCAAATACTATAAATTATAATAAAAAATGTTAAGGTTGTTTTAGGAGATTGATAATGTATGATGCAAATAAAGCTAATGTAAATAATAAATATTCCGCCCAAATTTATATATATATATATAACACTTATTACTACTTTTTCTTTTTTCTCTTTTTTTTGGATTTCTCATTATTTACTTACATACTATATATATATGAAGGTAAATAGTAAGAAATCCATAAAAAAATAATGGGAATAAAGAAAGAAATATTTACAAGTAGTAATAAGTGTTATTGTCATGCCTCGTTATTGCATTAAGAGGTAAAAAAAAACATTTATATTGTTATTAAAATACTAAGTCTGATAAGGTGTCAGTTCAGAAATATCATCCAGGGTGGTTGTGGCTCATGTTCACTTGTTCACAATTGGCATTCATATTGACACCAGCACTTCCAAAAAACCCAATTGTGGAAATTGAAATAGTGCCTTCTTCAACCTCAGTTTGGATAAAAAGCTCATTTTTAATGGTGGATTTGGCAGCCTGCAAAGCAAGTAGCTGCAACAATCCACAAGATGGGTTGTAGGGCCTTTGAGGGTTGTCTACAAGAAGGTTTTCAAAATCGATATGAGGACTAAGAATTCGGCCATGGTGGCCATGGGAGGAGTTAATCCCACCATCATCATTAATGTGGAGGTTCAGTGAATGTCTTCCTTTGTGGTGTTTGAGGAATCCATGCAGGTCTCCTATCACGTTATCCATGACAACAATGGTAATGAAAATCTAAATTGTCCCACAATTGGTAAACAATTTGCGACAAAAGAGATTTCTACAAAGGACGGTGAAAGTTGCTACAATGACGGTGTTAGAAACCCACTACTTTTCTCTTTCGTAGTCCTATGCATTAGGTCCCCGACTCCTCAAATTTCTTTTTAGACCCTTTTCTAGCTTCTCTCTAGGAATTTGTTTCTTCTTGGGTTCTATCCCATAGATTTGGTATGGGACCTCGAGATTTCCCTAGAAATATGGGTGGGTATTCCCTTTGTTATGTAACACCTACTTTTTGAAGGTAAGCAAATTAATGATTCTTCTCCTCTTTCAATCTATAATATTGGTAAAGATGTCATTATTTTTATGGTCATTCGCTTACGAGGGGGCTTGTGAGAAATCCTTCCTCATCTGGGGTTTTTTATTATAAATATGTTGTCCATTCTCAACCCTCCCCAAAGGTAGCTCTATCCTAAGAGACTCCCGGGTCATTTTTGGTCGAAAAATTTGAGGAAGTTCCCTCCTTAGAAAGATCTCACCCTAGTCTTGGGGAAATGTTAGGTCCCTTATTGTTATTGTTAGTGTAGCCCCCTATTGTTATTGTTGTACCCATGTATCCCCCATATTGTTATTTTTGTGCCCCATAGAAACCAACTATTATCATTGTTGTGCCCTTACATTGTTATTGTTATGTAGGCTTTGATTGTGTTGTGGCCCATTAAACTCCTATATATGCCAAGGAGATATAATCATTTGTATCATCCAAGAATTGTTCATTTATGTAATTTAAAATAGGTTCCCCCTCAAAGAGGCTATTTTTAATTCGTTGATATATATTTTCTTCTATTTTGTGAGTTGGTTGCATAACATTTGGTATGAGAGCTTTGGATTCTAGGTTTTTGCTTCTTCAAACATGTCATCTTGGTATTTTCGCTATAACCTTTTTTTTCTACGAAGCTTCAGAATCTGATATTGCAACTACATGAATCCGAAATATTAGTGAACTTCATGTACAAATTTCAAATATTTGTTCACTATATTTTTAGAGATATGATCTGAGGACGTTAGGGTTTTCGCAGGCTCCAAAATTCCATCTCAAACAGGCAACCTAGGGAAAATCGTCAAAAAAATTATCTCTGAGCATCAGATTTGAATTTCATAAAAAGTGACTAAAAGTGCACGGAAAGTAGTTTTTCATGTTTCATTTTCAGGGATGAAAGTCAAAACAGTGACATGTGTCTCTCCATACAAGTTCGCTCTATTGAACTAGTCTATAATCAGGTCATTGTGGGAGATTGAGCATAACTTTTTCTTGAAGAATCCAATATTTTTAAGACTTGTGGCGTAGGAAAGAAGACTCAGAGGGATACCATAGGAGAAAATTTAGGCCTTGGAGGTCAGAAATTACATAGATACAACAATTGCAATATCGAACTCCCAAAAAGCAAGAAAAAGGTGTGTATTTTCAAAAATTTGCATAACTTTTGTTTGAAAAATCAATCTGAAGTGATTCAAAGGGCATAGTGAATCATAGATATTGTTATTTGATTATGTAATGCCTTGAAACAAAAAAAGTAGACACACCTAGTAAGAAACCAGAAAGCTCTACTATGACGCATGAAGAAGAGAAAGAAATGCAACATGATATATCAAAATTATGAGACCAAGTGCAAACAAATTTCACTCTCGCAAAGAGTAACCAAAAATGAACTGCAAGTGATGACGGATGTTAAGATGGATGGTTTAGAAGTAAAAATAAAAATGGACATGGAATGTTTGAAGGACGGTTTAAAATAATACATGGGAGTTTTTAAAGTAGACATGGACGTGATGAATGTCAAATTGGAAGGGTTGAAAAAGTTGTTGCAATAAAGGCTTCTCGGTGGTGACAAGGTAATCCATGAAAATCATGATAAGAACAAAAGGAATATGAATTATGATTTTAGAGACTCTTGTGTTGGGTTTAATACCCACCACATTCCAAAGATCGATATGAGGAAGTTTGATGGAAAGGCTCTGGTAACATGTATACTACAGATGGAGCAATTTTTTGATCTCCATGATGTGCAACACACAAAAGGTACGCATTGCATCTTTATATTTAGAACCCAATCAATTTTTATGGTATTGACGACTTTGTTCTCGTAAACCACTTGTCACTTGGTCAATTTTTACGGAGGAAATGATAGCACATTATGAGGATACAAAGAGCAACACCTTCTTTAGCCAGTTGATAAATCTCAAACAAAAGGGTTCAATGGCAAAACACATTGAGGAATTCCAAAAATTGAATATCCGGGTAACTAATATCCCAGAGGAGCATAGGATTGATGTTTTCATAGGGACTTTAAAGGACAACATCCAACATGAGGTTCTCCTTTGGGAACTTGATTCATTGGAGAAGAAATTTAGGGTGGAAAGAAAATTTGAAAGCAAAATTATGGCAATAAGGAAGTCTACCACTCACAAACATAAAGATGGAAGTGTTGTTGCTCCTAGCCTTCCACAACCTACAAGGTTGACACTAAAATAATTGGAGGAAAAAAGAGAAAAAGGGGCTTGTTATATTTGTGATAACAAATATACTAAAGGTCACAAGTGTGCTTAGAAGAAATATTTTTACATAGATTGTGAAGAGGAGGAAGAAAAGGAACAAGAAAAATCAAAAGAGGAGGATATACACTAGAAACCAACTGCAAAGAAAGAAGAAATGAATCTGACCATATCTTCAATGAATTGACGGGAATTACCACTCCTCAAATTCTCAAGATAGAAGGATATATCAAGAAGAAAAAGGTAATAGTGTTGATTGATTCTGGTAGTACCCATAATTTGATTCATTGTAAGATAGTCAATGAATTGAATTTCTTTATATATCCAGCACCATAGTGTCAAGTGATGGCTGCAAATGGAGGAACTATAAATTGCTCTAGAAAGTGCTATAATATCAAGCTAACTATGAGGGAATATGTATTGAATAGTCCAATGCTTTCCATTTCAATGGGTGGTGTTGATGTTGTACTAGGATTACAATATTTGGGGATGATAACTTTTAATTTTTAAGAACTTTTCTTGAATTATTTTAAGAAGGAAAGGAAATTGAATTAAGGGGTATCGTAGGGAAACCAGGGAAGATATTCATCTCTAATGGCATGAATAATCTTAAAGAAAGAAAAACGGGGCCCAATTACACAATTATGCTCACTAGAGGTTCAAACATCGAAACCATCTATTTCTCCATATCTCCAGAAATCCTTGGACAATCATTCTAAGGTATTTGAGATTCCCAAAGGCCTCCCACCTATTCGTGATCATGATCATGCTATTCAATTGATTCCAGGAAGTGTTCCTCCAAACATCATGCCTTACAAATATCCTTATGCCCAAATGATTGAAATTGAACATATAGTTGCATAAATGCTAGAGGTCGGTATAATTCAACCTAGTCAAAGTTCTTTCTATGGTCCAGTAGTATTGGTGCACAAGAAGGATGGATCATGGCATATGTGTCTGAATTATAGGGAGCTCAACAAGCTCATTATTAAAGAAAAATTCCCATTCTTGTCATTGATGAATTGTTGGATGAATTACATGGATTAATTTACTTCACCAAGTTGGATCTTCGTTCAAGATATCATCAAATTGGAATGAAGACTGAAGACATTCTGAAAAAACATTCAGAACTCATGAAAGTCATTATGAATTTTTGGTCATGCCTTTTGGCCTTACTAATGCACCTTCCACATTTCAAAGTCTGATGAATTCCATTTTCAAACCCTTCCATAGAAAAAATGTGTTAGTATTTTTTGATGATATACTAATCTACAATAAATCTTGGAAGGATCATGCTCAACATGTTGACAAGGTGATCAAACTATTGGAGGAAAAACAATTATATGAAAAACCCTCCAAATGTTTCTTTGGAGTACGGGAGGTGGAATATTTGGGTCATATTGTATCTCATGAGGATGTTAAGGTAAACCCTAAAAAAATTAGAGCCATCAAGGAACGGAAAATCCCCGCAACCCTAAAGAATCTTTGAGGATTTCTCGGGTTGACAAGGTATTATCGCAAGTTTGTTAATAATTATGGGAGAATAGCAGAACCTCTAACAAAATTACTAAAGAAAGATGCATTTTATTGAACTCCAGAAGAAACAAAGGCCTTTGAACATCTTAAGGAGACAATGTGCCAAGCATCGGTCTTAGCTACGCTAAACTTCACAAAAGACTTTATTGTGGAATTTGATGCCTCGAGAAATGGAATTGGTGTTGTTTTAATGCAAGAAGGAAGACCCATTTCTTTTGAAAGTCATACAATCAAGGGAAAGTACTTACACAAACCTATTTATGAGAAGGAAATGTTGGTAATACTACATGCACTAAAGTAATGGCGACCTTACCTAATGGGAAGACACTTCAAGGTAAAAAACAAATCATGATAGCCTTAAATACTTTTTGGAACAAATATTATCTTTAGAAGAGAAACAAAAATGGGTCACAAAGATGTTGGGTTATGACTTTGAAATCATCTACAACAAAGGGAAGAAAAATGTTGTTGCAGATGCACTCTCAGTAAAGGATGAGGATGTGGAAGCATTGCTTTGTGCCATTTATATTATCCAACCCGATTAGATAACTAAAGTAAGGGATGAATGGAAGAATGACGAAGAGGTGTGGGCACTCATTCAAAAGTTGTAGAAAGATCATAGTACATATGATACATTTGTTTGGAAAAACGATTCATTATGGTACAAATATTGCTTATATCTTTGTAAGAATTCCCAATTCAAACAAAAGATTCTTTTGGAATTGCACACCTCCCCCTTAGGAGGGAACTTAGGATTTTTAAATACTTACCATAGGGTCAAGAAGGAATTTTTTTTGGATGGCCTTAAATATGATATTCAGAAGTTTGTGGCAGAATGTATGGTTTTCCAGTGAAATAAATTTGAGACAATTAAGACCCCAGGTTTTTTACAACCTTTAGCCATTCCAAGTTAGCATTGGGAGGAGGTCTCAATGGATCATGGGTTTACCTAAGTCTGAAGGAAAGGGTGTCATCATGGTGGTAGTTGATAGAGTTACCAAGTATGCACACATTTGTGTAGTATCTCATCCTTTTAAAGCCAATGCAGTTGCTACTGCATTTATGGAAACAATTCAAAAACTACATGGAAACCCAAAGATTATTGAAAGTGATAGAGATCCCATTTTCACTGGAAATTTTTGGATGGAATTATTTTCTTACCTTGGTACTCAATTAGCCCGTAGCTCATCTTATCATCCTTAATTTGACAGTTAAACTAAGATAGTGAAAAAATCTTTGGAAGGATACCTTCATTACTTTGTATCTAATAAACAAACACAATGGGTCAAGTAGTTACCTCTAGATGAATGGTGGTATAACACTTCCTTCCATACTATAGCAAAAACTCCCCCATTTATGGAACTTTATGGATATCATCCACCGTCCATCACATCATATTTAAGAGATAATCTAAGGTTCAAGAAATGGAAGATCACATCAAGCATCAACAACAAGTTCTATAGTTATTAAAGGATAACTTAACTCTAACACAGAATCGAATGAAACAACAGGAATATTAGCATCATAGTGAAAGAATTTTTGATGTAGGCGACTGGGTATTTTTACGGCTACAACCATACAAACAAATGTCCCTCAAGCAAGCTAAGAAGGATAATAAATTATCACCCGAGTATTGTGGTCCTTACAAGGTGTTGCAAAAGATTGGTACTATGGCATACAAATTGGAGTTGCGTGCATCATACCGAGTACACCCATTTTTCCATGTTTCATGCTTAAAGAAGTTATCGGTGACAAGCTCCCAGTTCAAATAGTATTTTCAGAACTTGACGAAGAAGGAAAAATCATATTTGAGCCTGAAGTAGACACTAAAACAAAACCCAATAGTTGTGGAATAGATAAATTTCATATTATCTCATTAAGTGGAAGAACTTACCAACTGAATATTCCACATAGGCGGATGAGAATTTTATATAGAAGCATCCATAACTACTCAAGCGTTGAGGAAAACATTTTTTTGAAGGAGAGAGACATGTTAGGTCCCTTATTGTTATTGTTAGTGTAGACCCATATTTTTATTGTTGTACCCATGTATCCCCCATATTGTTATTGTTGTGCCTCATAGAAGCCCACTATTATTATTGTCGTGTCCTTACATTATTATTGTTATGTAGGCTTTGATTATATTGTGACCCCTTAAACTCTTATATATACCAAGGGGTCTAATCATTTCTATCATCCAAGAATTGTTCATTTATGTAATGTAAAGGAGGTTTCCCCCTCAAAGAGGCTAATTTTTAAGTCATTGATCTATCTTTTCTTCTATTTTGTGAGCTAGATGCATAACCATCATCTCTATTCAGAGACAACCTAATCTTTGATTTCAATGGTTTATGTCCTCGCTTAGTCAATCTTTACCAATGGATATATTCTTCATGGACCAATAATTGCAAGGTTATTTTTTGCTCCAAAAGCTCATTGTGATGTTTTCTCAATCAGATGACTACCAAAAAGTTTTATTTAAAGGACCCTAGTTTTGGGGCAATGTTGAACTTTTCCTAAACCCTTGGCTTCTAGATGTTAACCCTTCTACACTAGTCATTACCAAGTTGCCAATATGGGTTCGACTTCCTAATATCCCCACTTTCTTATGGCACTACTCAACCTTTCAGGGCATTGGAAACTCCTTGGGTTGTTTCCTTACAATTGATGCTTCTCATGGGCAGTTTGGTGTTTACAACTATGGAAAATTTTGCATTGAAATCGATATCAATAAAGGGTTTCCAGAATAAATCAATTTAAAAATAGGGGATTTTCATTAGACCCATACTATGGACTATGAGAATATTTATTTTCATTGTTGCTTCTATCCTAAAACAGGTCATTTATAAAATTCTTTCCCCCTAGTAAAATCTCATAAGAAGTGGAATAATTGTAATTCTAGATCTAAAAGTTGGAAGCCCTATAACTGATAAGGTGCTCAAGTTTATGCTCAAAAATCAAAGTGTTATAATCTTGTTAAACTCAACTTCGGATTGCAGATCTCATCATTCTAAATCCAATGGTGTGAACAGAACTCAAATCCGAGCTTGTATGCAGAAGTTAGAGCAAGTCAAAGTTCAGCTTTGACTTGTCCACACGGCAGGATTGGATGATGTGAAAAGGCCTTCAGTGAATGAGGAGGTTCCAAGTGGTAGGCTTCCATTGGTCCCCACATATCGCAAATCGCAGGTGGAAAGGTGTTACAAATCGGGCCCCGACAGGTTCAGGGTTGCGATGCAATCGCACATCGCATATCGCAAATAGGTCAGAATCGGCCCTGGCAGGTACCAGGTTGCGATGCAATGAATTGCAGATCGAAATCGCAAATCAAAGGGAAACACAAGCCTTGCTTCATGACTATCAATTGTTATCCGCCGATTGTGAAATGCGATAAGTTTCAGACACTAGATGTTATGAATTGCAGTTTAATGTCCCGCCGGGTCCGTAATATCGTTATCGCAACATCATCGCTGTGTTAACAAGACCTTCAATCTGGAAACTTCGCCGATTGCGATTTGCGATACGATTGATAGGTTATGGCCTGCGGCACGGCAAAATATTCGCCCGGTTAGCGGATTTTGGAGTGAAAATGTGGGGTCTTGCAAGTTTTGGAGCAATTTGTGGAACAAATAGTGGGAGAATTGTTGGGTTGTGTTATATTCTTTGCACAACTAGCCCCAGTAGTGAACCTGAGTTGTTAGAGGAGGGGTTGAAAGCCCCCCTTCATTGCGTCGGGCACAGTGGGGGGGTCACAAGGGGGGTAGCAGCGCCCTGGAATTTTTTTTTGTACCCTATATTAGGTGGGTGGACCTCCTATGGTTTTATGCATGGATTTTGCACATGGTTTTGGGCGCGATGGTTTTTGGTCCATGGTATTTTGTAGATTCGGTCAAGGGAACTACAGCTATGTTCTAATCCAGGGTTAATGGATTGGGCTTTATGGATGCTTCGGCATGTATATATATGTATTGTAACATTGAAAGGAACATAATCAAAAATCAATCTAGTAGTCCTGGGATTGGGATCGAGGGGAAAATATCTATGTATATTTGTTTTATTTGTTATTCTCTTGCCATTGTTTATTTTTTGTTTTTAGAATTCGTATGCAGGTAATTTCTATACGGGGTTAAAACCTACAAGAACTAGGAGAAGTCATAACTTCTTCAGTTCTAATCCAAATTGGATGCAAAAAGAGGCTAGATAGCCATTTTTTAGTATTCTGAACTCTTTGAGACAGGTTTAAGAGGCATTTGAGCATTGAAAACACACTTTTGTTGTAATTCTGAGTGTAATAGAGAGGCCCAAGCATTGGAAGTTGGACCAAGGAGATGTAGCACACGTGGGGTGAACTCCTCATCAAATATTTGCGTTGTGTGTTGTATTTTGATGTTCTTTGTCGTTATTTTGTTTTTGTTTAGCATATGTTTTATGTTAAATTATTTGTAACATTTACATAAGAAACTCTCATGGGAATCAGTTAATTAAGCAAAAATAGTTAATCCTTAAGCACTTGATAAGAAAATGATAAGCATCTTGGGTTTTATTCTAAATGGGGAATTAGCACAGCATTACTAATCTGCTCCATTTTAGATCAAGTTGGTATCAAAGCACTGGTTTTTGCTTACTATATTTGCTTGTGCAGAGAAGGATTTAATTGATTGCTAGTTTTATGTCATGCTAACAAGGTTAAAACTCAAAAGAGGTGAAGGAAAGCTGGTTGGAAGCCCTGAAGTTGGGTCAAGTGGAAGAAGAGAAAGGTTGCCAAAGTATTCAACACTAGTTTGGCCTCAAGTTGTAGTTGAGTCTTTAGAGACCATGTCTCATGAAGGAGAACCAACCATGACAGAAGATGAGAAGACCTTCAAAAAAGATTTCTTTGATATGATAGAGATGGTGAAGGTCCTCTATGAAGAGATGAATAGTAGATTGCAAGGAGAAATTTCCAAATCTCCCAAAGGAGAAGGCTCTTCAGGAGGAGGTAATGGAAATGGAGACAAACCTCCACCCTCTCCACCATCTTCTTCATCTTCTTCTTCACAAGCATCTTCACACTCTTCCACTAATACAACCCTTACTCATACTCATCATCATTCTTCAAAAGGAACTAGAAAATCACATTTTCTAAAACTTGATGTTAAATTTGAGTTGCCCATGTATAATGGTGAAGTGAATGCAGAGAAGCTTGATAACTAGATTCGTCAGTTGGAGTTGTATTGTAGAATTCAGAACCTTCAAGAGGATGATATCAAAATCCAATTGGATTCATTGAGAATGGAGGGTTCAACACTCATTTGGTGGGAAGAAAGGACTCAAGACAAGATAAAAAAAAAATGGTAAGATCTCTATTACTTGGTATGATTTCATTATTGCTATAAAAAGATAATTATACCCTTTAGCTCATATGCAAAAAGCTATCATGAATTGGAAAAATTTCAGACAGTTAAAAGGTCAAAATGTGTAAGAGTATACTCAGGAGTTTAGGAGAAGGGATCTTATGCTAGGAGTAGACTTACAGTCACAAGATAATTTGCTAAAATATATAGGAGTTTTGCATAGCTATATTCGACACACCATTTTTATGCTTAATCCCATGAATCTTGATGAGGTCTATGTTCAAGCTACACACCTCGAAGAAAGAGGGAAAATTTTACAAGAATAAGGTAAGAAGGAGTTATTCCAAAGTGGTGAAAAAGGAAAGAAATATAAAGGAAAACAGAAGAAAAATGCTTCTATTAAGAAAGAAGGAGAGAAACCCATTTGTAAGAATTGTTCCAAAGAGGGCCATGATGAAGTGCATTGTTGGAATATTCATCCTGAATTAAGACCGAATAAATTTAACAATAAAGGGAAACATAAGACAAATTTTGTTGTACAACAAGACTTGGGTTCTAACTCAGGTGATGAAGCAAAGATTGCAACCACAGTCACTAAAGGAAAAGTTGTGGAAAAAAAAAGCAAAGAGGAAGTTGTGGCAAGCACAAGCACAACAAATAACTCCAACAACGCTTCAAATGAAGCAAACAAAATTGAGTTGTTCCATATCAGAGTTATTTCCAAACACATCAAGATTGATACGATGTTTGACAGTGGATCCTAGGAAAATTTAATTTCTACAGACTTGGTCAAGAAGTTGAACCTGGAAACCGTGCCTCATCATAAACCGTATTTGTGGGTTGGATAACCAAGGATGTAAATCTTCTGGTCACAAGGAAATGTGTTTTCAAGTTTGAAATTACTGCCAATTTTGTTGATGAAGTCGAATTAAACATAATGTTGTTGGATATTTCTAGAATTGTGTTGGGAAGCCCGTATATGTATGATCGAAAAGTTGTTTTCCATAGATTTTACAACAAATATCATTTGTTCAAAGACAGAGTGGAGTATATTATGAGAGCCCCAGAAAGCTTAATCTATCTTTAGCAAGCACAGGGAAAATGAAGCAACTGGTGAATTCCAGCAAGAATCTCGTGCTCCTTATGATCAGGCATAAGAATGACACAGAGAATGAATCCTTTGTAGGTTGTGACGTGAAGTTGATGTTGGAAATAATACTGAGAGGGGGGGGGGGGGAATCAGTATTATCAGATCAATAATTTTATTTCCCAAACATATTTATATACGTTACTTTAGTGAAGTGAATTAGCATGTACGCGCGATTGTGCTTAAAGAAACCAGCATATATGCAGAGAACTTGTGATTTAGACAGTTTATCATGTGTTGAGCTTAAACTAGTATATCATAGATTTATTAGATAGTGCAGTAAAATAAAAATAAAGCATCACACATAAGCAACGCACATGAACACCAAGATTTAAGGTGGAAACCCAATGTGGGTAGAAACCACCCGATGTTGTCGTCTTTGCCTTCTTTTAATAAAAAGAAAATATGTTTACAATCTTGTACTAGTGCATACTCGTACTAGTATGCAAGCTTCTACATGCAGAAGGTTATAACCTTATCTCATTTTTCAACTTCTACTGGAAGGGAGCTACAACCCCCTAGCTCTTGTACTAGCCAATAAGTTTACTAGTACGTAGGTGCCAGCCTACAGAAAACTTCACTCTTCCACCAGGGACCACATTTCATAAATTTTTAGATTGGATGCTCCTAGTACACAACAATACACATGAAGGCCTCGTTTCATCCAATTTTCATACTGGACCCATCAAAGCTTTTAAACTTAAACTGCATCAACCAATATTCAGTTAATCTAAACAATCTGATCAGTAACACCAAAACACTGTGCTGAACCCAAAACCCTGCATCATCATTCAGAACTAGTTGTAACCTAAAAAGTCATGCATTAGAGTGTATAGGCTACTTGGTTGAACCCAACCTGCGTGTATATGCTACTTCCTTTAACCCAACTTGCGTATATCTCTAAAGATACTGAACCATAAACTTTTGAACCACAGATTGTACCAATCAATGACATTTTGAAACTCTACTATCATATTACAGAGTTCAAAACAGATAGAAACAAGGATCACCCTTCCTTCTTAATCAATCAATCAGTCAGACTCAATTTCCTTATACAACAGTTCTATGTTCAGATCTAAGAAGACTTCATTGACAGACAACAGTAAAATAATAGAATTTGATCAGATAGATCAGTCAGATCTGAAAAGAAGCTTTTCTTTTTGTATACGCTACTTGAAAGAGTCGAACCTGCGTGTACACGCCCTTTGTCCAAGACAAACCTGCGTACAAATCTATAAATATTGACTCGGAACTTTGCTGCAATTCTAAACTTCAGAAAATCTAGATCATGATAGATAACAAATAGAACAGGTGCAAAACATCAGATCCGGTCTCAAACAATATCAAATCATTCAAGAATAATTCATTTCAAGTCTCATGATTCCTTATCCAATGTTGAACTCAAGGTGCACATGAATATTTCATATCTGGTCCCAAACATAACCCTGCAACATAATATATACTTCAAATAGAAGTATTCCTTAGAATCTCATTACTTGCACACATTGGCCTAATGATCTTATCCTCCTTATATACTCTTAGGCCTTTCTCAATACCTTGGACCCAATACCTAGGTTCAATACTCTGGACCCAATACCTAGGGTCAATACCTTGGACCAAATGCCTCGAACCAATTACCTTAGACCAAAATACCTTGGATCAAATACCTTGGACCAAAAACTTGGTTTTCCAACATGTATGCGGTTTTCCTCCTGTGAAAGTGTGTGTATACGTTATACGCTACTTTTGTTCTGTTAAACCACATGTATGTGCGCCTTGGACAAAGTGAACCAATGTATACCTCTCTTTCTTCACTCTTTGGAGTCTGATCTGTAATCCTTTGCTGTTGACCTGCTGCACTGTGAACTTTCATCTGAGTGAGGTGCCATCAAGGACAACACCTGTATCATAATGCCAACAGCTAAAAGCTGAATTGGTTGATTTGGTCAATCAATATGGAGATATGTTTCAAGAACCAAAGGGATTGCCACCAAAAAGGGGAATTCAGCACAAAATTCAGCTATAGCAAGACTGTCCACACCCAAACATCAGTATGTATCAAATGTCAATTCTGGAAAGTTTAGAAATTAAGAGACAAGTCTAGGAATTGTTAGATAAAGGTGTAATTCGTCCCTCTACTTCGCAATGTGGTTCACCAATTGTTTTGGTACCCAAGAAAGATGGAACCTGGAGCATGTGTGTAGATTATCGAGCTTTGAACAAAATTACCATAAAGAATGGATACCCACTGCCCAAAATAGATGATTTTCTAGATCAGTTGAAGAATGCAAAATATTTCACTAAATTAGACTTGAGAAGTGGATTCATCAAATTAGAATAGCTGAGGAGGATATTTGGAACACTGCTTTTAAAACCAAATAGGGATTGTTTGAGTGGTTGGTTATGCCTTTCGGTCTTTGCAATGCTCCAACTACATTCATGAGAGTTATGAATGATGTTTTAATATCCTTTCTTGATGAGTTTGTAATTGTCTATTTAGATGATATTTTGATATTCAACAAATCACGCGAAGAGCATGTCAAGCATGTGAGGAAAGTGTTAGATGTCTTAAAAAAAGAACAGTTATTTATGAAGATGTCTAAATGTGAATTCGGAAAAAATTCCTTAGTGTATTTGGGCCACATAATTGGAGGAGGTGAGCTGAAGATTGACCCCTATAAAGTTTCGTTCATTGTGAATTGGGCAGTACCCAAATCAGTCACAGAAGTAAGGAGTTTTCTGGGAGTAGCGCAGTATTGGAGGAAGTTCATTCCCAATTTCTCTTCCATAGCAGCTCCACTACATGCTTTGACCAACGTGAAGGTTGTCTTCTGGTGGGGAGGCAAACATCAAAAAGCATTCGATGCTCTAAAACAAAATATCAATTCAACCCCAGTTTTAGCATTACTGGATTTGAAACAACCATTTGAAATACAAACAGATGCAAGTGACTACGCAATGGGTGCAGTTCTTTTACAACATGGTAAGCCCATTTCATTTCATTCTGATATTTTTAATGGTGTTGTTATTAACTATCCTACATATGATAAAGAGCTTTACACATTGGTGCAAAGTGTGAAGAAATGGAAGCATTACTTAATGGGAAAAGAAACCATTATTCATGTTGATCATCAACCTTTGCAATATCTGCAATCTCAAACAAAATTGCAGCAATCAAGGCACTTTCGTTGATGGGATTCTTACAGCAATTCCAATTGGTAATCAGGTACAAGAAAGGTATTTATAACAGAGTTGTTGATATGATTTCTAGACCGGTTGTTAATGTAGCCATTTTACTCAAGAATAATTATGTTTTTCCTGAAATTTACGTTGAAAAATACACACATGATGATGACTTTCAAGAGTTATATTCAAACTTGAGTCAAGGCCACCAAGTTGAGGAATTAGACTACCATGTACATGATAATTTGTTTTATCATTTTGGAAAACTTGGTGTTCTGCAAGGAGAGAGAGTAAATGTCACAAGGGAAGTGCACACTTCTCTTATCACTAGACATCTCGGTGTAAGTAAAACAATGGAAAATCTTCAGAGGTATTTTTACTGGCCTCGTATGCTTGAAAGTGTGTCACATTTTATCCAAGATTGTTCACTGTGTGCAGTCAGTAAGCCTAGTAATAGGAA
Organism: Pinus taeda; assembly: GCA_000404065.3. Taxonomy (NCBI): domain Eukaryota; kingdom Viridiplantae; phylum Streptophyta; class Pinopsida; order Pinales; family Pinaceae; genus Pinus; species Pinus taeda. The sequence goes on from APFE030053626.1 coordinate 349,688, forward strand.
ACTAGGATTGTACGCACCACTTCCAATGTCTTCACGTCCATGGGAGAGTGTTTCTATGGATTTTATAGGAGGTCTTCCTTTATCAATAAAAGTTCATGCTTATTTGTACGTAGTTGTGGATAGGTTCAGCAATATGTGCATATTAATGCCTTGTAAAAAACAAATTACAGTTGAACAAACATCTCAACTTTTCTTTCAAAATGTATGGGTTCATTTTGGATTACCTACTTCTATTGTAAGTGATCATGATTCCCGATTTATTGGGAATTTTTGGTCAAGTTTATGGAACTTGATGGACACCAAGTTGAAGAAAAGTACAACATTCCATCCGCAAACAGATGGTCAAACTAAAGTGGTTAAAAGGACAATTATTCATTTGTTTAGAGGATATTGCAACAAACATCCTAAGTTGTGTGATGAACAATTGCATTATATTCAACGTTCTTACAACCGAGCAAAACAATCTTCTACTCTAACTTCTCCTTTTGAGGCATGTCTTGGTTATTTGCCTAAATCGCCTTTGGATTTCATCTTTGAGAAAGATGTAGTTGTAGATGGACATAGTGACATAGACAGAGCAAAGAAGTTCATTGAGAAAATTCAGTTGATTCGCCAAACAATTCAATAACAAATAGAAAATAGTCAAGTAAAGTATAAGACAAGGCATGATAAGCATCGTGTGGATCATCAGTTTCAAGTAGGTGATGAAATTTGGCTTTACATTAGCAAGGAAAGGCTTCAAGGTGAAGGTAAAAAGTTGAAACCAATCCATTATGGTCCATTTAAAACTCTGGAAAAGATTGGTAATAATGCTTTCAAGCTTGATTTCCTTCATATATGCAAATTTATTCCGTTATTAATGTTGAAAAATTGAGATTGTATGAGCCTCCTTTGGTTGAAGATCAAGGAGAAAGTGTACAAATTCCATCAACTAAAGATTTTTCTCTAGAATTTCTTGATGAGCTTCAGCAAGAAACCATACTTGACAGAAGAATGAGGTCATCAAAGAGGGGAAATGTTGATTATTTTCGAGTGGGTCTCAAAGGTACAAATCCATCAAAGGCCAAATGAATTGAAGAGGGGAAGGTGAGGGAACAGTACCCTCATCTATTCAATAATTGAATATAATATTTTGGGGTCCAAAAGGCTTCCAGTGGGGAGGAGTGATCAGGTGCTCAAGTTTATGCTAAAAAATAAGTGCCATAATCTTATTAAACTCAACTTCATATAGATGAGCTCGTCATTCTGAATCCAACAATGTGAACGACACTCAAATCCGAGTTTGTATTCAGAAGTTAGAGAAAGTCAAAGTTTAGCTTTGACTTGTCCACATGGCAGGTCGGATGATGTGGCAAGGTCTTCAGCGAATGAAGAGGCACCAAGTGGGAGGCTTCCATTGGTCCCTGCATATCACAAATCGCAAGTGAAAAGGTGTTACAAATCGACCCTTGGTAGGTTCAGGGTTGCGATGCGATTGCACATCGCATATTGCAAATAGGTCAAAATCAGCCCTGGCAGATACCATGTTGCGATGCGATGGATCGCAGATCGTAATCGCAACTTGCATGGAAACACAAGTCTCGCTTTATCACTACCAATGGTTTTTCGTCAATTGCAAAATGCGATAAGTTTCAGATGCGAGATGTTATGAATTGCAATTTAATGTCCCATCGGGTCTGCGATATCACTATCACAACATCGTCCTCATGTTAACAAGACCTTCAACCCGCCAAAGTTCACTGATTGCGATTTATGATACAGTCAACAGGTTATGGCCCACGGCATGGAGAAATATTCACCTTGTTAGTGGATTTTGGAGCGAAAATGGGGCTTTATACCAGTTTGGAGAAAATTGTGGAACAAATAGTGGGAGAACTAGGAGAAGTCGTAACTTATTTAGTTCTTATCCAAATTACATGTAAAAATAGGCTATATAGCCATTTTTTAGTATTATGAACTCATTGAGACAGGTTTTAGAGGCATTTGAGCATTGAAAACACACTTTTGTTTTAATTTTGAGCATAATAGAGAGTCCCAAGCATTGGAAGCTGGAAAAAGGAGACGTACCCCAAGAGGGGTTAACTCCTCATCAAATCTTTGTCTTGTGTGTTGTATTTTGATGTTATTTGTCATTATTTTGATGTTGTTCAGCATATGTTTTATGTTAAATTGTTTATAACATTTACATAAGAAACTTTCATGGGAATCAGTTAATTAAGCAAAAATAGTTAATACTTAAGCACTTGATAAGCAAATGATATGCATCTTGGGTTTTAATCTAAATGAATAATTAGCACATCATTACTAATCTGCTCCATTTCAGATCAATAACCCATCCCCTATGGAGAGTGACCCTTTCTATTATTCAAATTAGGGTGATGAAGGACATGATGATGAAATGCATTTGGGGGACAAGGTTACAACTTTAGTTCTTAAAAAGTCTCTTTAGAATCATGTTATGAGCCATGCTTCCTCAACAAACACATAAATAGTAAATAATAATGCTTCTTCTAGCACATTAAAGCAAGCACATCTTCTTCATACTCTGACAAGGATTCTCCTTCAAAATGCAATGATAATCTTCATATCGCTTTGATAAACTAGCCTTCAAAAGGTTGGGTCAAGGTCTCAAAATGAAAGGAAAGAGAGGTCGCTCCAAGCGTCTGCCCCAAATTAGGTGATTCTCTTTTGTAATTGTTTCTTCTGCTCCTCTATGTCTCCTTTTTTATTCTCAGTCTCATACATCTCAGCTATGCTCCTATTAATATATGGAACACAGTTCTAGAGAAAGAGCCATGATTGTATATGATGTATTTCATTTTTGATTGATCAATGGAATCTTTAAACCTTACAAAAAAAGTGTTATTCTCATGCCCCATATTTTTTAAAATAAAAAAATGTGAATTTTGATGTTAATAAGTATGGGTTTTACACTTCTGCCCTTCTTCCATTTTGTTTTCTCTTCTTTGTTACCACTACCTTGAATAGGTAAATCGACCATGTTGGTCAATTTACTCTTTTGAGATAACCTTCTTCATTGGATATCATTATAGTAGATTTAATTTATGTTTTGTATCAACCTTAGTGAAATTATCCCCTAATTATAAATAATTGTAAATACACGAAGTCTGAGAAATGGGACATGAATTCTAGTTCGCTTTAGGTGGAGATCGCTTGAGGAAATGATAAAAATAAAATACATCATCCATGGTTGGCTGAGACAATTAAATAAGTTGACTAAGCATTAAAGCTAACTGCAGAGACAAGGATTGGACCAGATGTCCTTAGCCTCTAATAACAAGCAAATAGGCCAAAACTTAATAGAGATGGCATGGTCACATTGTCCGAGAGGAGTGAGCTGCATGGAGCCTGGGAAAAGTAGGAATAGTTTTGTCAGATAGGGGACACAAACGAAGGAGATTTGAAGACTCCCGAAGAGGAATATGGGGGAAGAATTTCTAATTCAACTACGGACTATAAGAGTGCAAGAAAAACATAGGAGGAAGAGTGTTGGGTAAACAAAGAAAGAAGAATAAAAAAATGACAGTCTAGAGAGCCTTGGTGAAAAGGCTTGTTGGCAGGGAGAATTGAGAGACTAGTTGAAAATTCCTGAGAAGAGGCTTGTTTGGGGGGGGGGGGGGCAATTGATAGACCAACTGAAGAAACCTTGAGAAGAAGCTTGTTAGAAGGAAAAATTGAAAGGTCAGCTAAAGAATCCTCAAGGAGAGGCTTGCTAGGAAGAAATTATAGAGAGAAATTGTTTATTGAAGGTTGAAGGAATCCACCAGAGGCTTGAGGATTGAAGAACCTACAACGTTGGGGGAGAAACACTCAGGTGTTTGTGAGATTGAGGAACTAAAACTCATGTGTTTGTCTCATTGATGAATCACCTTGAAAAGTGATTCCTTCTTTCTAGCAATAGCTTATCCACTAAGAAACTTCCTGTAGTGTGGAATCTCATCTCCTGACAGTGAACTGATAATTCTCTATTGTATGATAGCTTGATAAGAATGTTAATCTTGGTTGTAATTCTGGAATACTGAGAGGGAATCTGTGTAGCTAGTGGATGAAGGTGATGTGTCCTTTTAACATCATGTTCAGCTGAAAATGTGGTTTGGTTTTCTTTCTAAAAATCACTCCATATCAAGCACAGGAATCTGGCTCAAGGGTGATAGTTGCAAGAGATAACTGGTTGCATCTATCTACAGTTGGGTGGAGAGTTATAATCCCTATCTCACTTGCAAACTCCAATGTTAAACTCAAAATAAATGTTGATAAATATCTTCCTTCTCATTGAGTTAATGTTGAGTTGTTACATTGGTATGGTATACATAGTGTGAATGATTCATGCTTCATTGTGATTGGAATGGAAAATTTTGATGAATATGTACTCTAATTTGTAGTGTTGCACTAACGTTCTTGATGCAGGAAATTCACAAATGCAACTTTATTTATGAGCGTTGTGTGCATTGAGTTACATCTTGTATTTGGTATGAGCATTCGATGCTCATCATGTGGCCTTCAAACTGTGTTACTATTATTTTTATGTTCATTGTGTGGCTTATGCTTGGAAATTTGATTTGGCATGAGTGAAATGATTGTGGCCCATCATAATGTTACCATGTGCCTGAATGTATGATTATGTCTGTCATATGATTTGAACAAGGGGATATCCTTTTTATCTTTGGAATTTTGAGCTTCTTTGGTCAATGTATGCTTTTTGGTTTCCCTTATAAGTTTTGTTATACTATATTATTCTTCAATAGATACCTGAGGACCTCTAGAATGATATCCACCTGTTTCATGCAAATCATTAAGATTTAAAGGGACCGTAGACCTCTGAGAGGTTGAATGAACAAGTCCAAGTGATTTAGAACCACTGCAGTTGAGCCAAGTTAGGCTCCATTAGGATAGCTTGGTGTAACCTGAACAACATATGCCTCCATTGTCCTGCTTAGAACCACCGTGGTCGAGCCATGGTCAAACCCCTTTGCAAATGGAATAGGAGGGAGTCTTATCTTATTCTCCCTTAACATTTAACCTTACGTATGGTCATGGAACAATTTATCAAGTCTAGTAATGGCTAAATTTTTTTCTATCCAAAGACCACAAAGCTTAACTCAATGTAAGGCTTATGTAATGAGCGGTCAAGATTAAATGGGAAAGGTGATCGACAATAGGGCAAGGGCCTAGGGTGATGTAGGCCTAGAGGGGCTGCATCCCAGAAGTATGGATAGGAGCACATAATATAATGAGTGGGATGATGTAAGCCTGGGTCATTGTGGCATACATGTGAGCCCGACCAACAACAAGACATTCATTGGAGTTTCGTGGACCCATAAATGAGTTATCCTAGAGTGTCAACCCCGAACATTTTGCGAGAGTGCAAAAGGGAGAGGACCCGAGTAACAAAGCTTGTGAGACGAGAAGATTGGTGGAAAATAATGATTGTCTCATGAGCCAGGGATGTGTGTGTGTGTGGTCGCATATTATTTCACAGTGCGGGATGTGGAACCCAAACTCGTGAGTGGGTTGGAAACCAATAAAAACTTTCCAAGTGGCGCTGGGAGATTAGCTATGTGGGTATGGCCACGTGGCCAAGATCATGATGTGGAACTTTCTAATTCACCATAATTGCAATGGTCACTTCTATTGATCTAAAGATCATATTGAGGTGAAGTTTTATATCACTCGAATCACCTTAGCAAGATGAACGGAATGGTAATGTCAAAATCAAGCTTTAAGTTAGTGGAAGAGATAAAAAATTTTAGATGCCATTTCCATAACGAAAAATTGGATCTTGGGTCGATATAGTAACTTCTTCCTCTTAATCAGTGTTATGGTAAGGATTAGAAGAGGGGTTGTTATAGAATGGTATTAGAGCATACAGGTTCAACATTTGGACTAGATGGGCTCTATCATGGGAAAGTAAAGGAAGGGTTCCTGTGGGGGTTTCTCATTGATTTTTAGAAAATTAATTAAACAAATGTTTAGGGGTTTCTCGTTGATTTTTAGAAAATTAATTAAACAAATGTTTAGGTGTTAAAAGTCGATATATGACCTTTTGAATTACATAGTTTCTTTGTGATTTGCCTACATATCGTGGACTAAAAATTGACATGTTTCATTGTGATTGACAAGCTCATGGTTTTTTTTACAAATGTATATTTTGTAGACTATGCAGGCCGGTGTATTAATGATTGTTGATTGACCAACATTAGTGTACTAATATGGATTGTTTCTTTCAACCAAGGTTTTCCATAACATTTCTACAAAAGCAGGATCATGGGCATGATTTCTTATTGTTTACTTATCTTATTATGTGTCTAACAATTATGTGCGAATGATAGTACATAACATAAGATGAAGGTCGCCCAAAATAGTAAAGGGTGGTATGACATAAATCCTAATAGCCAAGAAATTAACAACAAGATGGTAGGATATAGTTCTAATCATACAAAACATGGGCAATAAGAAAGATCAATTTGTTAAGGAGGAGGGGCAGACTCTATTGAATTAATGGATACCTTGCAGAGTCTAAGGGTCGAAATTAGGAGTTGCGAGAAAGATAATGAAAGGCTGGTAAGGGCTCAAGAAAAGCAAGCCAAGGTAAATGCAGTCATATTGTAAAGCCACTCATACTTGCAGAGAAGAAGCACATGAGCCAAGGGCTATTCATAAAGACAAGTAGAGCCCTTTGAAATCAAAAGAAAGTACAAATGGGGTAGAAGGTATCAGGTCTAGGAAAAGGCACATAAGGGAAAGTGTGGGCACTGTGACAGGGAATACACCATTGAGCACCCCAGAGAGAAGGACAAGCACTTATGGGTGTCATTCCAGTAGACATTCTAGCTCTACTACTAGAAGAAATCATCACCACCATTATTCTCATATTCATCATCAAGGAAGAGGGAAAATGGGCTATATGCCATAAGAGTTTAAGAAGGAAAAACCACCAACATTTGATAGAGAAATGAAGAGATATGAGGATGCATAATATTAGGTGCTCATAATGAATAATTTCTTCAAAATCCATAGCTATTCTGAGAACATGAAGGCAAGGATAGACATATAGTTTGAAGGGGAAAGCAAACATATGGTGGGAATATTTTAAGAATTTCAAGGGAGTGAGAGAAGAGCACAAATTTTTTAGGAAGGGAACCTTCAAGTGCTAGACTTGTAGGGAGAATTACCTGAGAAAGGATTTCCCACAACACAGGGATGAGGGCTCAAGGTTGTATCACGTTCAGGGAGTTGGGACGGTTCGGGACGTGGCTCTGAACATGCCTAGAGTCTACGTAGTTGTAGAATATAGGAAAGATGTTCATTTAGCTTCAAATAGCAAGAGGGCTAGTTAAGTGTGGAAGGATTGTTATCCCATCACCATGGGAAGTGTTGAAGAAAGTGTAACTAGGTTTGGTATTTACAAATGTAATTTTGATCTTTGTACTTGTCAAGAAAAAGAAATATTATTTTTGTAAATTATAAGAATGAGTTTCTTGCTCATTTCATAGGTCTAGGAAAGTCAAAGAGACAAAGGCATGTGGAAAGAGCTCTTCTTCAGCATATATGTAATGTATATGAGTCTACCTAGTGACTATATTAGCCCTATAAGACAAGCACAATCCTCTCAAAGAAGGCAGCAAGAAAAATGATGAAGATAACAGTCATGTCAGCCTCAAAATATATATATAAATGTAATGTCAGCTCATATAAGAGACACAACGGTTCACCTGGTCAAGTCAGATTCATATGGAAACATAACCACTATATATACCCAGCTAGGGTCACCACAAAAGCATAACAAGAACTTGCATTTATCTAAGATGATTCTGTTGGATACAGGGTCTGCAATCTGCATTATAGGAGGGCACCAATTTGGACTTCTGTGCAACTTCGGGTGAGGACAAAGACTCAGATTATCTATGACTTTTGGATGGTTGTAGGATGGGTACAAGTCTGAGATCCTCATAGTTTAGATGGCAAAATAGTGAGACCATTTCAGATGGATGCCACAGAGGTACTATATTAGCATACCTGACACAGTCATGTTCTTGATATAATAGTCTTGATCATAATCCTATTGAAGACAAGGTCATGATGAAGATCTCAGAGCATTACATGAACCAAGGTCATAATGAAGAATGGTATGATGACCTCATTAATATGGTGAACATATCTATGAAGATGCAACAGTGATGTTCTCAGTGATGGCAGCAGTAATGAAGATCTCAGCAACACAGTGATGGTGATCTCAGCAGTGACAAAGAAAAGGATTGGTGTCTTGGTCTTGGAGTGGCTTCGAAGGTCAAGGGTCATGGTCTTGGTATTCGTCAATCGGAATCTCTATAAGAATAATTTTTTGTGGGTTTTCCTCTCTAAGAGGGAGAGGTTTTGGCCTTGGAAAAAAGTCAATATCTTGTGTTCTTGTCTCTTTGTTTTTGGTAACTATTTGATGAATATAAGAAGACACACTCTAATAAGAACAAGTGAAGATTTTGCTACGAAGAAAAATTAAAATACCTCACAAGTAGTTATCATGCTAGAAGAATCACATTAACTACACTTTCCCTAGATTCTTCAACATGGTATCAGAGTTATGGTTACAGTCTAAGACAAAGGAAGGGTAGAAAAAACAGACATTCAAGAATCAATTTTCAAGAAGGGCATCAAAGCAAGTGGAAGACCTACATCAAAGATTGATGAATCAGTCTACAACAACAACATACACTAGCAAGAGGATTTTGTTTTTATAATCAAGAAGTGCACAAGTCTCTATGAAGATCACAGTAAGAAGAAGGATCTCTGCAACAAAGTCTCGGTAATTCCATGATGCAGCTCGGTGTTAAAATACTATGCATAGTAATGCACAAGAACCACAATTCAATAATCAATGGAAGGTATTAGTATCTCAGTGCTACCCACAGTTCGAAGGCATACCTTTATAAATTTCATACCATGGAATGTCACAAGGATGTGTCAACACAGTCACATCATATAGCGATATCACTTCAAAAGAAGAACATAGTGCCACATCTCAAACAGGCATCATAACAGTTCTCTCAAAGTTCTTGATCTAGATATCATATCTCAACATCTTATAAAAGTAGCAGTTCTTGGTGCTGAATAGTGGAAGAAGTCTCAAAGGAAGTCTTGGAACTCAGTTATACTATGAAACTCAAGCAAGAATCTCACTGAAAGAGATCATTCAAGAAAGCATCAATTTGAATATTTCATCTTCATGTGCCAAGCAAGTATCCTTCATTTTATAAACAATTTTGGTTCAATGACTTCATGTTTGCAAGGAGATATAAAATCAGTTGGATCATCGAAATTCCTTGCATAAGAAAGGAGGATAGATATAGTCCCTAGAAGAAAAGGCATTGATGTCTAAGTCTCTAAAGGTTAAGCATTGTTTGAGGGCATCAAGAGGCTCATAGGATTCGTACCAAATCACTCAAAGGTCCTTGCATGAAATAAGGAGGATTGTGATTTTCATAATCCTCATAGATAATAAGAAGTTAGTGAACATGTCAAAGTCTCCTTTGAATTCATGGGAAAGAAATCTTAAGGTCCTCTCATCCCTATATAACAATAAAGGAGACACAAAAAGGGATATATGAAAAGAATATATACTCTCTAAAATGCAGTAAATAAGGTAACAAATGTCCATGAACAAGAAGGTTACCTCATTCAACAAATTTTGGTCTCTATGCTAGATAGAGAAAGACAATTTGAAGGAAAAAGTGTTGAAGGACACAATTATGTGTAGAAAGGACAAGAAATTTTGGTCCTGAAACAAGACATAATAGTATAAGATTCAATGTTATGGAAAGAATATGGAAAGAAGCACATATCACCAGAAAGATGGAAGAATCTGAAGAAAAGGACCAAGGAAAGAGGGAGCAATAGATCTCCACTACAATTGAGATGGCCTCCCTCGCAAAATGGGTCTTATCATAAGCTCCTAAATCTTTATATATGACCATGATAATAAGATGCATCATGGCATCATGAAAGCATTAGAAGCAAGATATCGTGGCATCACCATGGGCATCATGAAGAACAAAATCCATGGTAGTCAAACATGGAGGACATAACTCTTGGAAACCTCATTAGACATTGAAGGAAGTCATCCAAGACATGTATCATCATACATCAAGTCAAAAGGGAAACATCTGCCAGATGAGGATATGCAAGATCCTCAAGATTCTATGATGGAATCATTATCGGAGGATTCACTAATCTAGAGAGGAAGCAAGTGTTTCATCAAAAACTCCAACTTATGGAATTCATGGATGATGTTATGGTGACATAAGAAAATAATAAAATCAAGGGATTGAAGACACTTCAATCAAGGAAGCTGTTGGAAGAAGCCTATATGTCCTGAAGGTAAAATGAGGTACATATGTGTATATTTAATTTTATAATGTCATTTTGTATGGTTACACGTAATATAGATCATCGCTTCTATCTTAAGAAGCATGATCAAGGGAAAAGGATCTCCTCCTCTGAAAAGATGCAGAAATTCACAAGTCACACAAGATGAAATCAACATAATATGCCCTCATATAAAGTATGAGGTGGTTGACTATGATTACAGAACTTTGATTAGAAACACTTGAGAATGGAATGTGTGAGGAAGGAAGAGATTGTAAAATATGCAACCATGATGAAGGCAATCAACATTCATAATACCAAGAAGACTTGACTAAGAAATCTCTCGAAAAGATATGAAGACTCTAATGGAAGTCTGGAAAAAATAGAGACCCTTGACAATGTACATCTTTGGGAAATGTGTTAACATGTATACAGGGTGTTGATACCTACAGAAAGATGTCATGATGAAGAGTCATCTTGAAAGGTACGATTTGATTTAATGTTATGCTTTGATTTCTTGAATAATATCTAGATGAGTTCATGAAGGGCTACTGGAACAAGAGTTGTAAGTACAAGTACAACCAGCATTCATGTGATGGATGGACACTCCTGAAAGAAGAATGAAGAGAAAAGAAGTAGCCATATGAAGAAGGTTCCAGATATGTATCAAGAAGACTGCATTCCATGAAGAGAGAAATGACATGATGAATCAAGAAGGAAAGTGATCAATGGCTAATGCCCTACAAGGAAGGAGCTCAACTAAATTTCATGACATCAAGGAAAGAAGTTGATCAAGCAGTTGAAGGACCCACGAAGAAGAAGTTGCTGATGGAAAGGAGAAGTCCCTAATTAAGAGGTAGCTTAAGCAAGTTCCTGTTCAAAAGGAGCTTGGGTACATCCCTTATAGGGAGAGATAGACACAAAATTATTATCTTCACCTAGGAAGAAAGAATGGAGGGTTGGGTAATCATCTGGCACCTGATGCTCTTTGAGGATGTGTAAGGCATCCAAGATAAGAGTGGGCAAGAGGACCAATATTCTTTGAGGGATGGGAACCTAAGATAAGAATAGTCCTAGAAGGTCATACTCAGTGAACACCCGAGTGGGTGTGTACCTTGAGAGACAATGATGAAGGTGTCTATAGCCATTCGTATCGCCAACATTGTGTGTGCTCTAATATAATGAGAGATAGAGATGTCATTCAATGCCTTGTTGTGGAAACAATGTTGGTTACTATGATGCTATAACAGAGGTTACCAATCTTATTCTTCTTATGAGAAATTATTTAGATTGAGAATGACCAAGTGCCATTATAAATACCTCCCTAGTTAAGAGGGAGTGTTGAAGAAAGTGTAACTAGTTTCGGTATTTACAAATGTAATTTTGATCTTTGTACTTGTCAAGAAAGAAATATTATTTTTGTAAATTATAAGAATGAGTGTCTATCTCATTTCATAGATCTAAGAAATTCAAAGATCAAAGACATGCATAAAGAGCTCTTCTTGAGCAGTTATGTAATGTATATGAGTTTACCTAGTGACGAGATTAGCCCTCCAAGACAAGCACAATGCTCTTGAAGAAGGCAACAAGCAAAATGATGAAGATAATAGTCATGTTGGCCTAAAAGAGACACAACGGTTCACTTGTTCAAGTCAGCTTGATATGGAAACATAACCACTATACAGACCCAACTAGGCTCACTACAAAAGAGCAGAACATAAACTCACATTTATCTGAGATGATTCGGTTGGGTACAGGGTTCTTGCAATCTGCATTACAGGAGGGCACCAATTTGGACTTCTCTGTAGCTTTAGGTGAGGACAGACACTCAAATTCTCTGTGACTTTTGGATCGTTGTAGGATGGGTACAAGTTTGAGATCCTCGCAGTTCAGATGGAAAAACAGTGAGACAATTTCAGATGGATGCCACAGAGGTACAGTCCTAGCATAGGTGTAATAAAGAAGGTCTCGGGTCTTGGTCTCAGCATACAGTCATGATCTCGGTATACCTTATGAATAGTCCTCACAGTGACACACATTGTCTCAACATACATATTGTCTTGCCATAATACTCTATCAGCACACTTGACACAGTCATGTTCTTGACATAATAGACTTGATCATAATCCTATCGGAGACAAGGTCATGCTGAAGATCTCAGATTATTACATGAACCAAGGTCATAATGAAGAATGATATGATGAACTCATTAATATGGTGAAGATCTCTATGAATACGCAACAATGATGCTCTCAGTGATGACAACAGTAATGAAGATCTCAACAGTACAGTGATGATGATCTCAGCAGTGGCAAAGAAGAGGATTTGTGTCTTGGTCTTGGAGGGCTTAGAAGGTGAAGGGTCATGGTATTTGTATTCATCAATTGGAATCTCTATAAGAATAATTTTGTACGGGTTTTCCTCTCCAAGAGTGTTGCGGGATTTTATCCCCTAAGGCTCTTGGGTGGAACCCTAGCAGACTGAAAGTTGTCTAAATCAAGAAACATGCACACACACAGCCATTATGCTAGAAAAATCTATTTCTAAGGTGAGAAGGACGTACCTCAGGTCCTACGTTCGGGTAGTTCCTCAAGGGTCCAAACCCTTCTTGACGTCCCTTCCGCTCCTTTGCCCTGCAAAACCAACAATTCCAAAGAATGCAACAGTATATGGAAAAAGATTTATATAAAAATCACCTTTATGTTATACAAGAAAGGAGTTAGTTATAAACTTTTAGACATCCATTCATACATGAAATTCAAACATGAACATCATTAACATAAAGAAAGAAGCATATCGGGAACAAGACGTGTTTCTTTATTAGACAAATAGAATAGTACAAAAAAGAGCCATATCACCTGAACCACTTCTGCAGGCTCAAAGCTCAGCCTCCTTTTGGATCTGTCCCGCCTCAAGCCTCTAGTAGGTCTCCTTCCAA
>APFE030053641.1:0-13889 GCA_000404065.3 Pinus taeda
AGGTTGCAGCTATTTTCAAGGAACTCTAGCCCAATGAGTACATGGTTCTTTTACTTCATTCCAATTTTTTTCTAATGGTTTAAACATCTTTATCTACATGATATATATTCTTTCTATGGATGAATTGCAGTGAAATATACATAATTCTTGTTTTTCAAGCTTTGTTATCTGGTATTCATAGTTATGTTTATGTATTCCTAAGCTAATGAAATCATGTTTACTTATGCTCATTAGTTTCTTCTATGCTTTCTCTTCTATACTACACTGACAATATTCAAAATACACCATGGCTTCTAATATCTAGCTCCTTCTCATATCTGCTCCTGCACTAGTATAGCCTATACCTATTTGTGGCTCCAAACCCTATGTTCAGCAAACCCAAAAACTCAAATTTTCACAAACAAACAAAAAAAATACACATATCTAGCCTAAAATTCATTTGCTTTAAATTCATATCACTGATAAGAGACTTAGAGAGATCGCTCTCATGCTCAGTAGGGCTAGCTACTAAGCTGAAGTGTTTTGAGGTTACCCTTCTCGATTTCCTTTTCAGCTTAGGAGATTGTAAGGACTAACATTTTTAGTGTTGTTGCCGAGGAACAACTGTTAAATCATTCCTGGGAAATATCTAAGAGATTTCAAAGAACTGGTTATGTAGTTTAGAACTTCTAGTATTCAAAGATAGGTTGAACTCATAAATTTCATTAGTTTAGGGTGTATACATTATGGCTTCCAAAAGGCATACCAGGTCAAACCCTGACCCAAATCCACCCTTGATTGTTGAAGATCCAAAAAGATTGCTCAGAAAACCTAGATTACCCATCACTAAAAGCGCAGTTCCAAAAATTAAAAGAACAACCTCTCTTCCTAAAAATATGTTTGCCTTTGAGTAAATTCCTTTTGATGAGCAGATAGAATTATCTCGTTTTAGGTCAAAGTATGTGTTAGATTCGGTCTAGTAGCCCTCCATTAGCAATCAAAACTCTTTGCATTTGCATAAGTAGGTGTCTCATCAGTGTCATCTCACTGCATTCCATTAGGCATGCCATAACCCTGATGGAGGAGCTGGTGTCTTTATTCCCCTCTTGGCACTACTGGATCAAGTTGTTTCAGTCAATAAACTCTTTCAAGGTTACTTGTCTTGTCTTAAGGTCAAAAGTCCTAGGTCTAGGGTTTAGGTCAAATTTGTCTTTGAGGTCATGTCTTTAAAAGTCAATAAATTCCCAGCAGGCCAGAGGGATGAACTATCAAAGTATTTCTTCAAAAGATTTCATCTTGTACAATTATATTTTACCTTGGATTTAAAATCCCTATTTTTAAAGCCAAGGTCATTTCTCAAAATTTTGTAAAAATTGTAAAAATTCAAAAATTCTTTGAAAGGCAACACGCAACCCTGGTCCCCTTTGCCAAGATTCCTCAAAAGCTATCCCTGCAAAAATTTTCAAGGAAAAGCATCAGTTCAACCAATTTCAAGACAAAAGGAAACCATAAAGTCAACAGCATTTAAATTTTGAAAAAGTGTCACTTATAAACATTAGAAAGAGGGTTTGAGGTGAAATTAATTTAAATCAAGCCTATAAAGCCCCTCTCTCCCTCCATATGATTATCATTTGCCTCATAACAATTGTGAAAGGCGATTTGGAGACAAAATCGGGCGGAATTGCAGAGAGGATTTGTGCGCGACCCTTCCACAGCTATGCGCGACCTGTTGGGTGGGCGTGACCCGTCCAGGGGGTTCCAACAGTTAGAAAATAACACGGGCGCGACCTCTTGGGTGTGTGCGACCCTTCAGTCCTACACGCGACCTGTCAAGAGCTCACCTACAACAATTGCTTATAAACTTCAAAAAGACACCAAATTGTTCAAGCTTGTCAGGTAGGCCTTCAATCATATAAATTATGGTTTGCTAAAGCTTGAAGAAGATCATGATAATATTTTAAAAGCCTTCATTTGCAAGTAAAGACTCCATGTGCTTTTGCTTGAAAATATCAAAGTTTCTAGGGTTTGTTTTGTTGTTTTAAGGTATTCCTTTTCATTCCTATTGTTCCTACATTTTCCCACCTCCCATTTCTTACTCCCTTATCACTGTTATTTAATTTCCCTACCAAAAATATTAAGAAATCAAAAATCAAACCCTAAACCCTAATTCCCATAACATCCTTGCAAATGAAGTTCTATGATGATGTATATGTCATAATTCTTCCCCTAAACTCCCTGTTTCATATATTTTTCCCAATTTCCCTTCCAAGTCTCCCTTCCCTAACATTTCCCTTGTGCTACTTGTCCCCTTGAAACAGCATTTCAAAACAGTTAAAACATCAGATTTTAAAGCAGAAGCAACAGTACATTTCAGCCATTTTGCTCCTGAAACCATGTCAAAAACCGAAACTGGCTATGAGCAAAGTGATGACCATGAGTCAGCTTCAGAGTTTGAGGTACATAGGAGGCCTCACAGGGGTGGTAAGAGCGGTCACCATAAGAGAGAGGAGCCCACCTCTTTGACCGATTTGTAGGCTTGTCCAATTGCAGTCACAAATTTTCGTTACCTGTCATGTTATGAGTTTTGTGAGAGGATCTCTCAGATTCAACATCACATGGAGTTGGCTCGATTGTTTGTTTTGCATTTGCATGATGATCATGTGAACCTTGCAGGGGTGGATTTTACATTGACACCTGAGATGATTGCTCAAGCAACAGGGATACCAAATGTTGGAGAAGTGTGGAACAAGCGCAAGATATTGGACAGTTTTCAGTACGAGCCTTACATTAAACCTGCATTTATGAGACTCGTGACGGGTGTATTTCCTTTAAGATTTTTGAGGAATGAGTATGCTCCTTTGATGAGGCTTATCATGCGCTATTTCACCTGTGAGGGCAGATTTTCACGTGTGTATTCATACCATATTCGCTTGTTGATGCATTTCACACGGGTTTCGGATGATGAACATCCATGTTTTCTTGTGAAAGAATATTGAGAGGATGGTGCCCTTGATGTAGAGGAAGAGCCCAGAACAACAATATAGGAGCCTCTATCATTATGGTTTGATTCAGCTTGTGGTCATACATCAGTTGGCTCAGCATGGCATCCCATGGGAGGATTTTATCTCTCATGAGTTTTTCACAGCACCACCACCACATCCTGAGATTGTTCATGAGGAGGGAGGACCATCACAGAAGCATGATATCCCTGAGACTAGACATGTCAGCTCTCCTCCATTGGTCACTTATCAGAGAGGCCACAGGACCTTATTTGCAGCAGCTAGGCGAGTGTTTTCTCCACATCAGGTGGAAGGGGTCTTGCCTTCTTCATTAGCACCGCGAGTGTTATCTCTACACCAGGTGGAAGGGGCCTCGCTTCCGACAGCATCACAGGTATCAGAGAGGGGCAAGCAGCCCATGATTGAGGAGGGATTGTCAGATGATCCAGATATTGACATCATTGATCTTGACGCCTGTTCTCCTACCTCAGAGCTTAAGGAGATCATCCGAGAGAAAAGGACCGAGAATGAGTCGGTGCACAAGAAATTGCAGATGGCCAAATGGGTAATCAACTATTTAGAGCAGCACAATAAACAGTTGGAGGATGAGCACGAGCTTTATGAGCAGCGGAGGATTCGTGAAGACCGGGAATTAGCCCGTAGGAGACTCGGTGATTTGACACCCATAGATCGAGAATCCATGCTTATTCGGGTCAATGCTCATTTGGAGAGGTTGCTGGCCAAGGCCAACAAAGATAAGGACCTGCTCTGGAATATGAAGAACCACTATTGGGCCCGAATGCACGTATGCAAGGCAAGAATGAAGGTGCTCCAAGGATGGTTGGCCAAGGCACTCAAACGAAGAAAAAGGCCCGATCCCCTCCACATCTTGGCTGAGGCTTCCTTGAAGGAGCATGATACTAAATAACTCAACTCCAACACAAATTTCAAAAAATTTTGAGCATTTTGGGGCATTTTTAATTTTTCTGGCAAAAAACAGGTTTTCTCCACCGATGGGTCACGCGTCGCGCGTGACCCTTTCATTTGGCGACTCCATTTTGGGAAAACTCAACATTTCTAGATTTTTCATGGAAATTTACACTTGCTCAGCCATTACTAAGAAATTTCACCAAGTTTTGGGCCTCCAGAAAGTCAAAAAACAAGAAAAAAATGACTTTCTGCCACATTTTTGACACACAGGAAGCAGTCTTGGGAGATCCCAATTTTGGAGGGGCAAATGACAACCAAATTCAGAAATTCCACTTGCGTTGGAAAGTAGACATCTAGAACTTTCCAACAAGCCCACGTTTGCGTCATTTGGACACTTGGAAGTGCCTCAAAAGTTCCTCCAAAGGTGCGCGACCCATCCAGGAATTGCGCGCGACCCATCAGGCAATTTGCACATGAATTCAACCTACAGCTCAGCAACACGCAGTTTTGACTGGATTTCACTTTTTGGAGTTGATTTTCATCCTCCTTGTTGTAAATGATGTAATTTCATGATGTTTAGACACTTATTTATCTCTTCTATAAGATTCATTCATAAGATAGGTAAAATTTAACGAATGAATTGGTTTCCTAGCTTATAGAGGCAAGTTGTTTTGATTGCCTAGTTTTCAGTGCTTAGTTTAGAATTGGTTGAAACAACTCCTAGGATAGTGAGAACGACCCCTAGAGGCAAGGAAATATGTTAGATGGCCTATATTATGTACTTTCTTGCTCATTTTCATGGTTGGACTCTTGAGAGAGAAAGCTTCTATTGTATTACTGATTGTATCACTGCATTTTGGCAAAGGAAGAAAGACCAGGGTTTTGCAGTCCTTTTTGGGATTCCTATGGTTACATGTATTGATGGTGTGTTTCTCTTTTACTTGTAATTTTTTTATGTGAATCATCTTCTTACTTTTTCTTCTGCAAATTAGGCAAATGAAGTGTTAAGGTAGAATTCATGGTTGTTATGCTCTGCCTTTAAGTTTGCTTAATATCAATGTTTTCAGTTGTTTAAGGAGAATTCAAGGTGATTGCTTGCTCTCCTTAGCTCCTCACCAGCCATTCTAAATCCATCCAAATCTTTCAAAGGCATCAATACAGTCTCCTACCTTGCCCCAAAGAACCCCCTGCGAAAACTGTGTCCAATCCCCGCACCCAAAATTGCCTTTCCCCAATTTTCCACCAAAACCCTAAAAACTCCAAATCAAACCTTTTTATCAGTTTACTAGCCTAAAATCAGTGTTTTTTATTGCTTATCTCTGCCCATTGAAGATCTTTGCCGAGATAGACTGGAGAGATCCCTCTCCTGCCCCGTAGGGCTAGCTACGAGGCTAAGTGGTTTGATGTTGCCTTGAAGTTTACCTTTTTTAGCCTAAGGTGAAATTTCAAGTGCTAACATATTGGCGACCATACTGGGGAGAACAAACTTGTTTTTGGATTGATGTGTTTGTTTCATAAGTCTTAGATGGAGCCTGAAGATTATGCCAGGTAGCCTTCGAAACGCTTTTGCTTTGCATAAGCGCAAGTAGATAAACACTGCTTCAGTCAATCTCCGTGAGCTTGTGAATACAGCACTTCGATTGCATTTTTACCCCAGTGTATTGTAAACTCTAAACTTTTGGATGATTAGTTAAGAGTTTTCACAGGCTGATGTTCTTTGATATCCAAACTGGCTTCTGATTCTGGTCATATATTCAAATCTTATTCATGTCCACCTATTTTTAAGTACCTTGAAGACATTGATTTTGACGAGAGTTTTGAGTTGTCCTTGTTCAAAACTAAATCTGAAAGTGCACTTGATTCTCTAGTTCCCGACCCTAATTTTGCGGCTGCCCTTGACATTGAGAGACACAATAAATTGATTGACAATTTCATCCTAAGATCTCTTCAGTCAGATATTCACGCCACCAGTCTTGCTGAGTTCGTTGAACATATATCTGTCCATATTGGATCTAATATCACGACGCATGAGCAGACTGATCCTCCTTTTATTTCTATTTCTCCTATAATCACTTATCTAGAATCTACAGTTGGTTTGCCCTCTACATCCCATACCACTTCTCCTCATACTCCTCCTCATATTCCTCATATTCCTCAGATTCCTCATATACCTCATACCACAGCTGCACCTAATCCACCTGCTCTCCAGAGACCCAATCTACCTAAAGCAATGGCTGCCCGATTTTCTCCCCTTGCTCTTCCCCAAAATCTGCATGATATGCCAGCTGACTACCAGAGTAAAATCCCTATGTTTGATGGCACTCCTCAAAGTGTCTTTGCTCAGCAACATATTGACAAAATGACAACTTTCTTTGATCTATATGAGATAGATGAAGAAGATGTTACCATTCGGTTGTTCGTGCAAACATTTGGAGGATAAGTTAGAAAGTGGTTCAGAGGTTTGACAGCCGGGAGCATCACTACCTTAGAGGCACTTCAAAGGCAGTTTTTAGATCATTGGGAAATCAGAAAGGATCCGCTTCAAATTAATGTTGAATACAATAACCTCAAGTGCAATCATGGTGAGTCCGTTCAAGATTACATCATCAGATTTAACACAGTTTATAATGCTATTCCAGATGACTTAAGGCCATCTAGAAAATCTGCACTTCTCAGATTTCCGGACGGCTTTGATCCTGAGATGGCTTATTCATTGAGAGATAGAGATCCTCCTACCTTGGAGGATATGCAGAAAATTATTGTCAGCGTTGAGGCAAACTTGAATGATAAGAGATCAAGAATGAAGGCTGAAAAGCGAGTCACAATCAAAGAGGAAGCGTCTACATCAGATCAGCTCCTCCGCGACGTTGAACAGATTAAAAGAGCACTTCAAAATATTCATCTTGACAAGCCAGAGCCTCATATTCATAATCCAAATTTTAGAGGTCCACAACAGCCCCAATATAGAATCAAATAGCGTGAAACAAGGGCACAAGAAGCAGCAGTTCAGCAGCAAATTAAACCTCCACTTCAGCAAAATTTTGTGAGCCAAGAATCCGAGGATGAAGGTGATACGATGGGAGAAAATCACTTCTTTACCCCTGATGATTTGCCCACTTATATTACAGAAGAGGAAGAGTTGGTGAGTAACTCCATCATCCCCCAAGATGAGCATTATATCTTGTCAAATGATGCAGCGCTTGGAGAAGAATCAGAAGAATATCAAAGAGGGTACTTGAATGCTTTATCAGCTCAGCAGAATCAGCAAAGACAATTGAGAAACCGAATTGTTCCCATAAATCCTATTCAGAGGAAAACAGATGGTTCAACAAAGAATGGTTCAGCTGCCCCACAGAAAAAGGGAAAGAGATAAGTGATCCTTCAGCAGGTCAATCATCATCAGCAAGCAAGATAGATCAGCCATCAAGCACACCGAGAGATAAAAATGAAAAAAGAGACAATCCGGCCAAAGAAGGTGAGAAGGTTTCAGTTTTCAATTTGGAGAATGAAATTTCAAAGTTGAAAGTGTCCATTCCTTTGATGGAAATCATGAAGAACAACACTTACCGAGGCCAAATCTCCAAGATGCTGAATTTTGATCCAATGCTAGACACGGTGAATGTAGAAGATGATAAGCCAGAATTGAGTTTTGGCCCCACTTTAAATGGTGAGTCTCCCGAAAGTGATGTTCCTCCATTCTATATCAGTTTGCGATTGCATGAGTATGTTTTGCATAATGCTATGTTTGACTCGGGAGCCTCGCATAATTTGATGTCGAAAGCAATCATGGAAAAGCTGGGACTAGACATCACAAGTATCATGATTTGTATTCGTTTGATTCTAGCCGGGTAAAATGTATTGGTTTGATCAAGGACTTGGTTGTGAGCTTGGATCAAATCCCAACGAAGAATGTTTTGATGGATGTAGTGGTGGCGGATATTCCTCCACGATTCGGAATGTTGCTTTCGAGATCTTGGGGAGCTAAGCTTAAAGGTACACTTCAACTCGATTTTTCTTATGCTACAATCCCGGTTTTCGGTCAGATGAGGAAATTATATCAGGAACAAAAGATAAAATACATGATCACTAGTAAGGAAAAGCCAGTTAATCATCCTGTAAATTATGTACAAACAGATTTAGAGTCATTTGTTTTGTTTGCGGATAATTTCAATGAGATAGATAGTCAGTTAGTTCAAGCAGAAGATATACCAGAAATTACAAAAAAATTTAGAGAAATTTTGAGAAAGGAAAGCGAAGAATGTCTGTTGTCATGGAGCCAACAACTGAAATCAATGGGCAGCAAACAGAAAATGCAGAAGCATCACATTTTCAGCACTTAGAAGACGATGAGGATGGTCTTTGGACCATAGATTTTGATGGCGCTGTGGGAAGCGATGGTGCTGGAATAGGTGTATGGATTCGAAGTCCATTTTCTGTCCGAAACAAAGTCCCAAGCAAGGTACGAGTATGTTCTTACAAATAGGCATTCGATTGTTCAAACAATGAGGCGGAATATGAGGCTCTCATTGCTGGTCTGAAAATCCTTCGGAAGCTGAAGGCAAAGAAGATAGCAGTATATGGCGACTCCGAGTTGGTTATAAAGCAAGTGAAAGGTGAATTCAGGCCAAGCATCCTCGTATGCGAGCATATCGAAATGTTGTCCTAGATATCCTGAAACTATTTGCTGAACATACTTTGACATGTGTGCCCCGCATTCAAAATGGTGTTGCGGATGCATTGGCTAAGGCAGCAAGAAATCTTAAAATCCCCATGAATTCCAGCAATAAGTTTGAGATTTATGTGAAACACCATCCTACAGTTCCAGACAATCAAAGGTGTTGGCAAGTTTTCCAAGATGACGAAGAAATCAAGAATTTTATGCAAGTTGAAGATGAGTTCAAAGACATCTCCATAGATACAGAACCTGAGGAAGTAAATCAGATGGATGTATTGCAACTTAAGGATAATGTCATTCCTAAAGGATTAATTCCTTTGGAGGAGTTGTTCGATCAAGATGACGTAGCCCGCAAACCAACTTTGAGGCCAACAGAAGAAGGTGTTGAAGAAGTGAATGTCGGAACAGCTGAAAATCCAAAGATAGTGAAACTATCGAAAGCATTATCGCCAAAGGTAAAGAAAGAATATATCAGATTGTTGTCTTCATTTTCTGATGTTTTCGCATGGGATTACTAAGATTTGAAACATATGACACAAGTATCATTCAGCATACCATTCCCATAAAGCCAAACCAAAAGCCTTTCCGACAAAAATTGAGAAGAATTAATCCTAAGTTGCTGCCTTTGATTGAGAAAGAAGTTAACAAGTTGTACAAGTCTGGAATTATAGTGCCAATCAGATTTTCCGACTGGATTTCCAACTTAGTGCCCGTGAGAAAGAAGACTGATGAGATCCGCTTGTGTATAGACTTCAGAAATCTGAATAAGGTGTCGCTAAAGGACAATTATCCGCTGCCCAAGATGGATCACATACTACAGAGGGTAGTTGGAGCATCAAGGATGTCGCTACTTGATGGTTATTCCGGGTACAATCAGATTTTGGTGCATGAAGATGACCGCGACAAGACTGCATTCACTACTCCATGGGGGACATTTCATTATGCCAAGATGCCGTTTGGATTGAAAAATGCAGGTGCTACCTTTCAGCGGGCGATGGACATGGCCTTTGCTAATGAGAAAGATGTCTTTTTGGTCGTGTATCTTGATGATTTAATTGTGTTTTCTAAATCTGATGAAGAGCATTTGTATCATTTAACAATGGTGTTTCAAAAGTGCAGAAAATATGGTATCTCATTGAATCCGAAGAAGAGCCTTTTCGCCATGAGTGAAGGCAAGCTGTTGGGCCACATCATTTCCAAAGATGGCATTCGTATAGATCCTGCATATGTGGAAGCTATTCAGCAACTAGAGTAGCCCCGAAACAAGAAGGAGATTCAGTCCTTTAATGGCAAGTTGAATTTTCTGCGTCGCTTTATTCCGAATCTTGCCGAACACCTTAGAGAAATCACTAACATGCTAAAAAAGGACAGCCAACTCAAATGGACCGAAGAGGTGGTAAAGTCTTTCAATTTGGTGAAGTTAATTTTATCTTCAGCCCCAACTCTAATCAACCCGGATTATACACAAGATTTTATTTTATTTTCATTTGCTTCTGAGCATACATTGGCAGCTGCGCTGATGCAAAAGAGAGATGGAGTTGAGAAGCCCATCGCTTTTTTCAGTCGTATTATAAGAGACGAAGCACTGAAGTACAATATCATTGAAAAACAAGCGTTGGCGCTAGTAAAAGCCTTGAAAGATTTCCGTGTGTATATACTGATTCCCACATTTTGGCATATGTTCCTAACGCGGCTGTGAAAGATGTTTTGGTACAAGCGGAACCGGAAGGAAGGCGGGGTAAGTGGATTGCTACACTATTAGAATATGATGTGGAAATTAAGCCTACCAAGCTCATTAAGGGTCAAGGTCTCGCTAAATTGATGGCCAAAACAAATCTCCATGTCCTAGACATTAATTTGATAACTGCCCTATCCGATGAAGAGGAGGAGAATTCAGCACTACAGGTATCCAACATCTTTATTTCTTCTCCTTGGTATGCTGATATTTTATATGTGCCTCAAAATTTGTCTTCACCTCCCGGGATGCCTCGAAACAAAGCTAGGACATTGAAATTAAAGGCTGCCAAATTTTGCATCATCAAATCTGCACTATATTGGAAAGACCCCGGTGGCATATTGCTGAACTGTTTGGTCAAGGAGGAAGCTAAGAGAGCTGTAGAGGATTTTCACAAAGGTGACTGCGGGGGCCACTTGTTTTGGAAGACCACAGCAAACAAGATCCAAGGGCCAGTTTTTATTGGCCTTCATTGTTTTCAAATGTATATAAAGCACTCAAGAGTTGTCACGAATGTCAAATTTTTCAAGGAAAGCAGAAATTACAACCATTGCCGCTCAAACCCATCGAAGTCAGCACACCATTTCAGCAGTGGGGCTCGGATTTTATTGGCGAAATCCACCCAGCATCTTCCAAGCAACATCGATGGATATTGACCGCCACTGATTACTTCACGAAGTGGATTGAAGCCATCCCCACCCGGCAGGCCACGGACTTGGTAATTATTTCTTTCCTTGAAAACAACATTTTGTCACATTTCGGTTGTCCACATAAGTTGATTACAGATAATGCAGCAGCATTTAAATCGAAGAAGATGGTTGATTTTTGCTACAAATATAATATCAGTTTGGGGCATTCGACCACCTATCATCCGCAAGGAAATGGGCTGGCTGAATCTTCGAATAAATCTTTGGTAAACATCATAAAGAAATTGCTGGAAATCAACAAGAAGAGCTGGCACAAAAAGTTAGTAAATGCATTATGGGCTGATCGTGTAAGTCAGAAAAAGTCAATTGGTATGTCACCCTTTGAACTGGTTTACGGGACAGATGCAGTATTTCCTACTTCGCTTAGTATTCCAGTAACAAGATTGCTTCAAGAAGTTGGCGGTGAGGAGGATCCAATGCAAAGGCGGATTGGTCAAATGATTCATTTGCAGCAGACACGGGAGGAGGTTCTTCACAACACTCTCAAATTGCAAGAGCGCATAAAGAAAATCTATGACAGGAAAGCAAAACCGGATGATTTCCAAATCGATGATGTGGTTTCAAGGTGGGATGCCCGAAATGAAGACAAAGGGAAACATGGAAAGTTTGACAACTTGTGGAAAGGTCCTTACAAAATTGCAGCATACCGTGGTCCAAATGCCTTTCTTCTCAAAGAAATGAATGGTGATGAATGTCTCGGTGGGTCAGTCAATGGCCAGCTGCTCAAAAGGTATCATGTCTGAGCATTTTCTGCTCTAGTCATTATCATTGTAATTACCACTTTACTTTTATTTCACTGCAAGTGTGAACTGATCTTTCATCTTTAGTCTGGGGCCTACGGTGAAGGCTATAATTATGAAGATAAAGATCAGTTGGTGTGAGTTTGTCATGTTGATTGTATCAGTTCATTTTCTGTTCAAAATTGAAGTCAGTTTAAGTTAAAATTGTTCTAATTTTCAGTCACTTGTCAAGACAATAAAAGCTGTCTCAGTTTGGGTCAAATATGTAAATAATCACTCCATTGCCCAATGGATAAAGCACTGGTCTACTTTCCCAGAGGTCTAAGGTTGTTGGCACCTCCAAGGAGCTACCATCCCCATTGGAACCAATGTTAGAGTCGGTCTAGTAGCCCTCCATCAGCGATCAAAACTCTTTTCATTTGCATAAGTAGGTGTCTCATCAGTGTCATCTCACTGCATTCCATTAGGCATGCCATAACCCTGATGGAGGAGCTGGTGTCTTTATTCCCCTCTTGGCACTGCTGGATCAAGTTGTTTCAGTCAATAAACTCTTTCAAGGTTACTTGTCTTGTCTTAAGGTCAAAAGTCCTAGGTCTAGGGTTTATGTCCAATTTGTCTTTGAGGTCATGTATTTAAAAGTCAATAAATGCCCAGTAGGCCACAGGGATGAACTATCAAAGTATTTCTTCAAAAGATTTCATCTTGTACAGTTAATTTTTACCTTGGATTTAAAAACCTTGTTTTTAAAGCCAAGGTCATTTCTCAAAATTTTGTAAAAATTGTAAAAATTCAAAAATTCTTTGAAAGGAAACACACAACCCTGGTCCCCTTTGCCAAGATTCCTTAGAAGCTATCCCTGCAAAAATGTTCAAGGAAAAGCATCAGTTCAACCAATTTCAAGACAAAAGGAAACCATAAAGTCAACAACATTTAAATTTTGAAAAAGTGTCACTTATAAACATTAGAAAGAGGGTTTGAGGGGAAATTAATTTAAATCAAGCCTAGAAAGCCCCTCTCTCCCTCCATTTGATTATCATTTTCCTCATAGCAATTGTGAAAGGCGATTTGGAGACAAAATCGGGCGGAATTGCAGAGAGGATCTGTGCGCGACCCTTCCATAGTTGTGCGCGACCTGTTGGGTGGGCGTGACCCGTCCAGGGGGTTCCAACAGTTAGAAAATAACACGGGCGCGACCTCTTGGGTGTGCGTCACCCTTCAGTCCTGCACGCGACCTGTCGGGAGCTCACTGTAGAGCCTCTAACTTGCACCTAATTATCCATCATTACCTACAGCTTTTCCTCACTTATCCCTCTCTTTTGCCCTATTTTCCTCATAAACTTACCCAGATCATTACATTTGATGTCTTTAAGCATGATTGGTTGACTTTGCTAAATGTTTGACTGTTTGTCTAGATTTTTGACATATGCACAGAGTTTCCGCAGCTGTCTGGCAATTCCGTAGCCATTCAGCAATTCTGCAACCTTTTCATTGATCTCCATGTTCCACGCGTCATTTTGAAAAACAAATCACATGGGCACGTGGGAATGAAGATGTTGAAGGTTCCTATGCTATTGGTTTGGTCAGCAACGCCACGCATACCTCCGGTCAACGAGGATCCAACTTCGGTCAACAAAGCCAGCTAAAACGGTGCTGCGTGAGCTGAAAGGTCATGTCACTCCAGATGGAAACTCCTCCACTCTACGCAGGTCATGGGAGACAGGATCCAACCTTGGATTCAACCTACATGACGACCGTACCTTCCAGATCACCCACGGACCTATTGACATGTTGCTGAACCATTTAATTAGTATGTTGTTAGTTAATTTCCAGTTTCATGTTTTACGTAGTAGGTAGTTGTTCATACGCTTATAAAATCTAGTGTCTGCGCACGCTTGAGGATTAGTTTTTAGTTGTTTTGTTTATGTAATTGCTACGCTTTTAGTGAGCACAGAAACTCTGTTTTGAAGCTGCTGTTTCAGCACTTTTTGACTGTAATTTCTGCATTATGAATTAATAGAAGACTGTTGTTTTGACTCCTTTACGTAGCTGATCTTTCTTTGGGCTTTGTGGATGGAGGGCCCCTGTTCATAACAGCCTTTGTACAGTAATTTACCTTTATGTTCT
>APFE030053643.1:16186-26467 GCA_000404065.3 Pinus taeda
TCATTCTGCTATAAAATATTTAGCAAATAAGCCTGTCACAAATGGAAGAATAACTAGATGGCTGATTTTATTGCAGGAATTTGATATTACAATCAAGGATCGACCCGGGAAAGAGAACCCGGTAGCTGACTTCCTCTCAAGAATGTCAAAACCAGTCGATGCAGCAGCAGTTGAAGATCAGTTTCCAGATGAGCATCTCTTTGGTGTTGCTATTCAAACACCCTGGTATGTTGATGTCACCAATTACCTAGCAGTAGGTAAGTTACCAAAGCATCTAACCCCTAATGAGCGAAAACAGATTGTCCAGCGAAGTACCAGAATTTCTTGGATTGGGGGCTATTTGTTTCAGACAGGGGCAGACATGCAAATCAGGAGATGCGTTAGACAAGATGAAATTTTTGATATATTGAAAGCATGCCATGACCAACCATGTGGTGGACATTTCGCTGATCGCAGGACTGCACATAAAGTATTACACACAGGGTATTATTGGCCCACAATTTTTAAAGATGCAAAGAAATTTTTCCAAGCATGTAACGGTTGCCAGAGAGTGGGATGCCCTAGTCACTCGGATGAGATTCCTTTGAAACCACAGTTAGTCATCGAACCATTTGAGCGTTGGGCTCTTGATTTCGTGGGACCAATCAACCCACCATCAAACCAAAAAACATACATTTTGGTGGCAACAGAATACGTCACTAAGTGGGTTGAGGCAGAGGCCTTGCCCGGAGCTACAGAAGAATCTGTTATACAGTTCCCGCTCCATCTATTTGTGCGATATGGCCTCCCTAGAGAGATAATTACAGATGGATGGCCACAGTTTGCTGGGAACAGAATAGCGGCAACACTCAACAATTATCATGTTCAGCATAAAATTACCACGCCATACCACCCACAGGCAAATGGGCAAGTAGAGAGCAGCAACAAGATAATAGAAACAATTCTAACAAAAACCGTTGCATCACATCGACGCGACTGGGCTGCCAGACAACCTGAAGCACTGTGGGCTTATAGAACAACATGGAGAAGCACCACTGGTCACTCACCTTACCAGTTAATGTTCGGAAAACAACTTATCTTTCCTATAGAATCTGAAATCTAGACATTACGAACAACACAAGAAGTTGGTTTAGACTTAACTGAGGCACAGACTAATCGACTAAAACAAATTAATGAGCTGGATGAAATTAGGCTCTCTGCACTTCAACACACTGCCCTGATACAACAACAGAGAGTTAAATGGCATGATGCTCTCATTAAAAACAGAGTCTTCCATGAAGGAGATTGGGCTCTTTTATATGACTCTAGATTTCAGGACTTCCCCGGGAAACTCCAGACTCGTTGATTGGGACCATATGAAATTCAGAAAGTGCATGACAATGGGACCCTTACCCTAATTACTATTGATGGTTCTGGATATACCTTCAAGGCAAATGGCCATCAAGTCCGTCTTTATCGCAAACCAATTACTCGGGAGTCCTTCTGCCAAAAACTACGCCAAGATTCAGATATGGAGATCTTAGGGGAGGAAGACAAGTCTTCCCCACCTGTAACTCACTAAGAAATTTACTTTTCCTTACAATTTGTATATAACTTATCGAATTATTTTTTTGTACATATCTTGGCAGTATGTTTTGTTACTTCTGTTGTTCCTTTTTTTCAAGAGGAATAGCACTTTTGATTTTTGCTGTTCCTTTTCCAAAAGGAACAGCACTTGTGATTTTTGTTGTTCCTTTTCCAAAAGGAATAGCACTTGTGATTTTTGTTGTTCCTTTTTCAAAAGGAACAACATTTTTGATCTTTGTTGTTCCTTTTCTAAACGGAACAGCACTTTTGATTTTTTTTGTTCCTTTTCCAAAAGGAACAGCACTTGTGATTTTTGTTGTTCCTTTTTCAAAAGGAACAACACTTTTGATTTTTGTTGTTCCTTTTCTAAAAGGAACAACACTTTTGATTTTTGTTGTTCCTTTTCCAAAAGGAACAACACTTTTGATTTTTGTTGTTCCTTTTCCAAAAGGAATAGCACTTGTGATTTTTGTTGTTCCTTTTTCAAAAGGAACAACACTTTTTTATTTTTGTTGTTCCTTTTCCAAAAAGAACAGCACTTGTGATTTTTGTTGTTCCTTTTCCAAAAGGAACAACACTTTTTTATTTTTGTTGTTCCTTTTCCAAAAGGAATAGCACTTGTGATTTTTGTTGTCCCTTTTTCAAAAGGAACAACACTTTTTGATTTTTGTTGTTCCTTTTCCAAAAATAACAACACTTGTGATTTTTGTTGTTCCTTTTCCAAAAGGAATAGCACTTTTTGATTTTTGCTGTTCCTTTTCCAAAAGGAACAACACTTGCAATTTTTGCTGTTTTTTTTCAAAAAGGAACAGCACTTATGTGTTTTTGCTATTTCCAAAAGGAACAACACTTTTTGATTTCTGTCGGTCTCTTTCCGAAAGAACGGCACTTGTTTGATTTTGTTGTTCCTTTTCAAGGAACAGCACTGTTGATTTCCACTGTTCCTTTCTCCAAACGAACAGCATCCGTGAACCGTTGTTGTGCCCTCCCTTGAAAGGAGCACTACTCATATGATTTTGAAACAACTTGTTCCTTCTTAAAGATGCTTATTGCTAATGTTCTTTCGAGTCTTTTGGAATACAGCTATGCACTTATGTGATGGAAACGAAAACACAGCATACGGAAATCAGTAAATCATAAATTGCTATCTTTATAAGAAACTGCTCTGAATTGGCGAAAGAACGCAAGGAAAGATATGCTTATTTATCATCTTTTGTTGCCATTGTTCTACTAACTTCATTCTGATTGGTTATCTGTATCATGATGGTTCTTTTTTTAACCTACTTCGATTATCATTTGGCAATAAGATCAAAGGGTCTATACCTTTCTATTGGGATATTAAGACTTCTTCCACCATTCCTACTCTTAAGGAGTGTTGAACCACCCTTTGTGTATAAACAGGAAAGGCTCTCTATTTAAAACAAGAAGAAAAAAGAAGGAAGCAAAACAGGGTTTTTAAAAATTGTCAAATTACAGGATAGGGAGTCTCATTACGAGCTGGCCTACCATGATCATCAGGATGGAAGCGAAGTGGCATTCCCACTAGGGCCACCACACCTGGGAAACAGTCCAAAAGGTATATCAAAATAAATAACCCTTGGAACAGGAGGTCTCACCATGAGCCGGCCTGCCCACGATTCGCTCCTCCCTCGTGAATGGCATTATGACTAACTGGTCACCAAGCCAGCATAGTGGCCTACATTTTGACATTATACAACACTTCCTGGCATACACAAAGGACTATGGTTCAGGGGTCAAATAAACAAATCTGGCAAGGTTATGGACACCTGTCGGCAGCAGAGCGCTGTTAATGGTATTGAAGTCGTACTTTTACACCAATAGGTAAGGAGATTACATCCTCTTGTTTCTTATGACGTGATAATTAATTATATAATTACCCAACCATATAGCACATAACTATATATTATCGTCAATCATTACGGAGCTAGTGACAGTGATCGCATGAGACTCGCTATTTATGGCAAATGTCTTATCCCCAAACTTCCATCAAATCACTGCAGTCCATTATGTATTAAAATCGATCTAACTTTCTACCTCGATTTCAGTAATAGGTTGTTTTTGCGAACATGACATATTTCCATAAGTTGTTCCATAAAGACCTTGCGGCAAAACAGACGTTGCTCCTTTATTTGATGACTGGGACAGCCTATCACATTGCGAGGGGGGAGGTAACCTCATCATTCCCCAGAGCACGTGTCAGTCCGTTATTCGAGAAAATTTTGTACTCGAGCACAGCACGACTCAGCGGTATGATCATTTGCTATTTTTGTTTTCTTCTGCATGAGCTGTTGTTCGAAGCTATTTCCATTGCATACGCCATTGCATTTGAATTTGAACGAAGAATATGCCACCAGCTTCTCTGCGTTTGAACAAACAGTTGTTGTTCCTTTAAGAATTTGCAGTGAAACTATGGGAGGAAGGTCAGTCCGTCAAGAACCGCAAATATTAACTGTTTCGGCTGCATCCCGAAGAATCCTGAAGAGAGCAGGATGGTTGACCTATCTCAACCGCCTGAAGGAGTCTAATGAAACAGTAGCGAGAGAATTTTTACAGAACTTACAGGAAGAATACTCCACAGTAAGAGGAAGGTGAATAGCAGTCACCGACGACATAATAGCAAGAGTCACGGGACTACCGACCACGAGACCAGTATGGACAATAAAGAAGGAAAGGCTGCAGAAGATTTTGGAAATCTTTCAGGACGAGGGCCAAAATTTGACAATCCGAGGAAAGGGGGTGCTACGAGCAATGCTAGGAGAGCCATGGGCGGAATTGGCAAAAATCATCTAGAGCTACATCACTTGTGAAGGCGGAAAGGACATGGTAAGACCACGACATCTTAAACTCCTAGCTGTCTTAAAACAAAAATGTTCTGTGAATTTACCTGCATTATTGAATTCATTATTGCATGATGTCGCACGAAGTAAGAAAAGGGCACAACACGTAGAATCAATTGTTATCCACCACGGATTAATTCGCTTGATAGTGAATTATAGTCTCACCCAGCAATAGAGCAGCTGGGAAGAACTAATTGCTATTATCAATAAAGGGACGACCACATCTGGACGCTCGAAAAAATGAAAACGAGTTGATAGAACACCCCAACGTTCAGAGAAATGAAAGCAAGACGCTTGCACAGAAGTGCAATCTGAAAAGCAACCTGAAAAACGACCCAAAAAGTGGAAACATGACGCTAGTACACCCGAACAACCAGAAAAACGTAGAAAGTCGGCAAGGCTCGCAGGGCTACAAGGAGGGCTGGAGAAGCCCCAGGAAGGCACGAGCCAAGCAATAGAAATTGAATATGAGCAGTCTGCGGAGACAAAAACATAGGAAGAAAGCAACGAGGAAGTAGAGAAGACTGCAGAGACAGAGACGGAAGAAGAAAACAGCGAGGAAACAGAGCAGTCTGCAGAAACAGAAACGGAAGAAGAAGACGTCAAGGGAGAAGAGTAGTTTGCAGAGGCAGAAACAGAAGAAGAAGAAGAGGAGGCAGAGAAATCTGTAGGGAGAGAAGAAGAACAGGATGAGAAGACTGAAGAGGAAGGAGACAAGAAGAAAGAAGTTAAGCAATCCGAGCAGGAGGAAGGAATGGAACAGCAGGAAGGAAGCCCATTACAAGACCCGTTAGGGGAAGATGAATTGGCCAACATTTTGGCCAATATGGGCGAATATGGCCAACCCATGAGTCCATCTAACCTCCAGGCCGTAGAGAAAACCCAGGAGAAAGACACACTCGAGGAATTGCATGCAGAAGAGGCGGAAGAAGAAAATATGTCTGTTCATAATGAGAAGATATCAGAAAATGCTGAGCAGGAACAGCCCGTTCCTAGTCAGAAGGCACCAGAGGAAAGTCCGGAGGAAATAAGGGCAGAAGAGGAATCAGCCCAAGAAATAATAGAGCCAAGCAAGGTTCTTACCTCGGAACAGCCACCTCAGGGAGAAAATCAAGAAGCTAGCCACAGTCCAACCCACAGTGAACAGCCTGCTGTTCTTTCTGAGGAGATGATGGAAATAAGGGAATTACAAAGGGAAAAGCGGACATTGTTAAACATCATAGTCCGGCTTCACCAACAGATTAGGATTCTAAAAGCGAGGCAAAGGGTGAAAGGGACTTCAGGAAGAAAAGGTCTGACCACACCAATAAGATCCCTTAAAGGCAGGAGGCGGAGGACCAGAAGCCGTCCCACTGCTCAAAACCCTGACAGAAGCCAAACTGTTGTTCCAAATGAAGCTGAAAAAAAATTGTTGTTCCAATTGAAGCAGAAGAGCAGACTGCTGTTCCATTTGAAAAGGAACAACAGTGGCCTGGAGTTCGTGTTAAAATTGAAAAAGATGATAAGATGGTTCAGACGGAGGCACCACCTTCGGGAGTAATAAGGGTTATGAACTCAAAGCAGTGCAATAAGAAAGTTCAAGTAAAGCTCCCGGCCTCCACGGATGCATGGAAGAAGGACCCAAAAACAAGAACCCTTCACCAACATTTGAAGCAGGCCCAACAAGAAGCAGAAAAGCTCAGGGAGCAAATAGTCCCCCGAGAAAAATATGAAGAATTACAGCAGCAGCTAAGGAACGTCAACCTATCTGAAAGCCATGCTTTCGAAGGATGGCGAAAGGAACAAGAGAAAGTTGCCAAGGTAACCCGTAGATTAGATGTAGTTATTAAACAGATGGATGCCTTGTGTTCTCTATACAATGACGTCCTAGCATGTAGAGCCCCTGCCAAGAACTATGCCCTATTTCTAATGGAAAGGTACTTACAATTGAAAATAAAAGTTGTTAAGGCAGGTGCTCCCATTGAAATTAACACTATAAATGATTTTATAAATTGCTGTAAACATTATGGGGTAAAAGTGCAAAGGTTATTGTGTGAATTTTACTTACATAACCTTGTACTAGAACAAGAGACCGAGCTAAACCCTGGCCCTTTTGTTGGGGATATTCAATTGCAAGCATTTATTTCATTTGTAGTCAATCTAATTAAATGGCTTAAAGCCTACAATGCTTTTCAGAGACAAGAAAACGGATTAGATCTATGGGTAAGATCTGAGCCTAGAGACCCAGAAAAGTTATGGAGGAGACATAGAAATCTCATGAGAGCTCCAGGAGTGATTGAAGCATTAGGATCCATGCATGAAGCAATCATTTGGCAGGGGCTTGAATTCTTTTCCTCCATTAAAGACCCTGTTGTTGAAGCAGCTAAATTTCGATATCGAGTATCTAATCCGAACATTCAGCTCAGAGAGCCATTTAAGTATGAGAATTTTAAGCTTGCTGCTAACCGATTCCCCCTCTATG
Organism: Pinus taeda; assembly: GCA_000404065.3. Taxonomy (NCBI): domain Eukaryota; kingdom Viridiplantae; phylum Streptophyta; class Pinopsida; order Pinales; family Pinaceae; genus Pinus; species Pinus taeda. The sequence continues at coordinate 23,072 of APFE030053643.1, forward strand.
GCGAAATTGTTTTGAGGGCAGGGCCATCCTGGTTAGGATATAGATTCTGGAGCCCAATCATTTGGCATCCTGCACCCGGATACCAAGCCCTGTATGAAATGCCCGAGGGCCAGACAAGCCATTTCTTTGATCATCTAATTTCGCATCATGGATGTAGGCCCCCACACGAGATTCCATCTCCAGCCTACTCCCTCACTTCTTTGCATGTCAACTACAATGTTTTCATGAGGCCATGAAAAAGGGTAAGCTGGGGGGTATGTGGAGTATCAAGGAAGGTATGTTCCGATGGTTATTTTAGTATCTTTTCACTAGAACTTAAAAGCCTTTTGCATTAGAAACTTAGATAATGATGAAGATTTATAACGAAACACGAGAGATTAATAGGAAACACTGATAATTGTCATTCCTATGTGTAGGAGGGAGGAAAAACGGAAGTTGGCCATTCCAAGGAAAAAGGCAAGGATGAGCTAACTGTTGTCCCTTTGACGGGAGAACGCAAGAAACACAGATCAAAACGGATCAACCCAGGAAAGGGAGCGGAGATACCAACACGGAATAGAAAAGGAAAGAAGTAACACAGGAATAACAAGGGATCGCTATTTTATCTATTTTATGTATCTAGATATCTCTGCCATCTTCCTTATATAAGGGATAGCACTGTTGGCTAGCGGAGAGGACTGTTTTATGTAATTTCTTTTAAGGGAGATCAGGACTATGATCTTTATGTTCTATTGAAGACTTGAGTTCCTGTAATTTTATTTCATGCCTTAATACAGACTTGGTTACTCTTTTATCTTTGAGCCTGGATCAATCTTAAGCGATGTACCCTGGAGGCTAAGGGCCCGGCCCTAGAGGACACTTGCTCTAGTACCATTACGCGTGGTTTCTGTGTGTTTTGTTCATAGGCGTAATCTGGTAATTTGTTGTGTTTTATGAATGTTATATTACATGCTCTGTTATGTTTAACTTGTTTAATGTGCCTGCAAACTAAAGTCTTATATTGACGTTGTATCATGTTACCAATCCATTAAGTGTTGATTAATCTCTACAAGACATTATCACTCCATTACAGAGTTCATTGCGATTGTGCTTTAGCATTATAACAGTTATCTTGAAAATTCTGATCTCATATGATTATTGAATGTTACTGTTTTCATCTTGAGATGCAATCGTATGTGTTTATTTAGATCAATAACAGAAGAAGATTAAGCACGTTGTGTTTCTAGGGTTGTAATCGGTAGTGTTGTTCCATAGTATGTGTACATCTTTTAAGACTAAAGGATTGATGTTTTGATTGGAGTGATTAAATAGAGTCACAGCTTGATGAACTTAATTACTGCTTATTTCAACTGTTGTTCCAATCTGAATTGTTGTTCCATTTCTGAATCGTTGTTCCATTTCTGAATTGTTGTTCCATTTAGTTGTTGTTCCATTTATTTGTTGTTCCATTTTCATATTACTAATTTGTTGTTTTATTTATTTGCCATTTCTTAAAGATAGTCTCAGGCTGTAGTGAGCATCAGCATCTGCTATTTGGCTCCCAGACCTCTGATCTTCTCCCATCAGCTATGAAAGGGATGGGTTATTGCTACTGAACCATTGGCTGATGTGTTGTTCTATTTCATTGCTATTTCCTTTAATTGTCGTTTCATTTATATCCATTAAGGACACTCTCAGGCTGTAGTGAGCCCCAGCATCTGCTACCTAGCTCCCAGACCTCGGATTTGTTCTCATCAGTTATGAAAAGGATGGGTTATTGCTACCGAACCTTTGGCTGATGCAATGTTTGGTGTGATTTAGTCTTTTGAAGTAGCTAAGTTGTAGATACGCATTGATTTACTTTTGTATCTTTTAAATAGTTGTACTACAAGCATTACTCCGACAAGTGCTAAGCCTCAGACTAAGACACTCTTTGAAATAACCAGACGTTCCTGGATTGACATATTAATGTGAGGTAACTAGAGGTGAAAGAGACCATTTTTATAACTCTACAGCCATCACCTTATAATTTTTGTTACTTCTTGTTATTTTGTTTTCTTGAGAAGAATGAGGTGTCTTTTACCCTCCAATGTAATATTCTATAATGACTTTTACCTTAAACAATCAGGATATAGTTAGGCAGTTTGATAGTTTTGGTGATTACCAACTGTCTCATAATGTATAAAAAGAGGGAAAATTATAGAAAAAGGGTTTGAATTTTGAAGAACCTAGAGACTAGGCTACTGTATTTTTGATAAATTGTTGATTAATGAAAGAATCAGAAGTTTTCCACGCATTTTTAGGTATGATTTTATAACTTCTTTGTTATGTGCCATCATGTCTTGTTTTCTTTAAGTATAGTAATGAAGATGCAAGTCTTTGTTTACTTATGTGAATGAAGTTAAAATTCCTTAAAAGAGCACTCCTATACTTAAAACCCCTACTTATACATTTTTTCTAAGTTACAGATAATAGTTTCTGTGAAGAACAGCATATTGTCTCTAACTTCTCAAAGTGCTACAGATAATAGTTTTTGCGAAAAACAACATATTGTCTCTAACCTTTCAAAGCATTCTTCACTCAGCATTTATATCCAGCATCATATGGCATTCTGAGACTTTCATATCACCTAAGTATTAAGGGTTAAGAAATAGGTCTTTCAGGTCCTTCATTTGAGCATATATCATACAAATAAGTGACAAGAATAATAAACATTAATGTCTTAAGAATAATTTCTACACAGCTAAGAAATTGGTTTCTTAAGGGACAACAGTACCTGATAATATCCCCCCTAAGTATACTACATTCCACCCACCTTAAACATGTTTCGTCCCTGAAATAAGAAGAACACAAATAATAAGATCTACTCAAAAGAGTAGTCCACTAGTACCATGCACGTGCATCTAGACATCCAAGAGAAAGGTGAACCATCGATCTAGCTGGTGTCTCGCTTGAGATGGAAGTTGACCCTGGCGGCTCTTCTGTGATCCAGGTCCGGGTGTGACAAAGGACCATTCCAAGACCTTTTACTTTCGTGATGTGTTAAATTGCATTTTTAAAAGAACATAAATGAATACATCTGCATGCTGTAAAGGAGAGGAACATGTCAATCATCAGCAACATAAAAACATATGCCGTTGATAACGGAGTTCGTCAAGGAGGGACTACGTCTCCAGGCCTCTGTGTCAAGATGGTGTAGGTCAATGCATTAAGTGTTGTCAATAGTGATGATGTACATAAAAGGTGATGTCGCTATCATACAAGGAAAATTCCCTCACGTTGGAGTGGCGCCAAGAGATGTCCTACTACAGGAAATCTCAGTCAAAAAGGACTCCTATCAGTATGACACAAACTCATGGATGATGATCATGAGCATCCCGCCAACATGGCATAAAAGGGATCTCAATGCAAACATAC
>APFE030053644.1:18101-38586 GCA_000404065.3 Pinus taeda
GTTGGGAAACACATCCTAGGGGGTGTTCACTTGGTTGTTTATGGCTAAGGAAATTGGAAAAGGAAATGGCTAAGGATTTGAAAAGGCACGAGGCATTAATTGACATTTTATTTATGAAAATAATGGAAATTAGGAGAAAAGGAAGGTGAAATGTCACAGGTTGCATGTGAGGAGGAAATTGAAGGAAAATAATGGAAAATGAAGAAAATAGAGGCATCATTAATAAAAAGGCTTCTAAGGATCAGTGGTGAAGGCTTTTTTCAGTTCAGTTTTGGAGCTCTCCCATTATTCTTTCTCTCTCTCTCTCATACTCTTGGTTACTTAGAGTTTTCTTGGAGCACTCTTGGAGGGTGTGGCATACTTGGATTATTGGATCAAGAAGGCAAAGGAAGAGCAGGAAAGCGCAAGAAGGAATCAACATCAACAACTACATCATATTTGCTTGCAGGTACCGAGTTGCACGTATGATTTCTTCACTAGTTTTGGCATGCATGGCACATGCATGTGGTTTCTTGGTTATGATCTATCATTGGCATGGAGGATGGTCAAGATTGACAGTGGATTGCCTAGCCTTTCCATTTCTTGGATAGCCATGGTAATTGTAAGTTTACTTTCATTTCTTTGTTTTGGTTGGTTCTCATGTTTCCATAGCTTGGGTTGAGTTACTAGTCCTGGAAGCCCTAGTTGACTAAATGCTCTAGAAGCCCTGTAACATCTTGGGTTGAGTTACTAGTCCTGGAATCCATGGTTGCACAAATGCTTTGGAAGCCCTTGGTGGGTTTAGTTACTGGTCTTGGAAGCCTTGGTTGGACAAACGCTCTGGAATCCCTATATAAGATGTGGGTTGAGTTACTAGTTCTGGAAGCCTTGGTTGGACAAATGCTCTGGAAGCCCTGGAAGGCTTGGATGGAGACCAATTTGATGATGGTTTTGGTGATGTTTGGCCATGAGTTGGAATCACTATTTGATGGGTTGAGGTGGATGGCCTCTAGAAGCCCTGGATGGGTTCTGATTGATGTGCTCTATGAGATCCCACATTCATGCTACGAATATGGCATGGGGGTGAATGGATGAAGAGAGATTTGGATCAACCATTCTACGGTTGGGTGGAACGTGGTAGTCCCATATTTGGTTGGTTAATTTCATTAATTAATGAGAAATCCATTCCCTTGATTTTCATGTGTAAAGGTACTGATGTATTTATGGATTTGATGGCTAATATTTTTATTGTATTTCTGTTCCTATTATGGTGGTTATATGAACATTTCATGACAACAACTATGTATGGTTCTTAGCATGTTTTTAATTGTATATGAGTGTATAATGTTTTTATGAGTTAATGGAGGATAATGTAGCAAATGGCATGAGGGAACAATGGTTCATAGCAATTCTCAGATAAGTATGAGATCCCTACATTTAATTATGTTATTTACACCTGTAGGTTACATGTTGATGATATGTTTGACGAAGCACCTATCATGGCTAGTAGGGGCCTGGTGATGACCTTATTCATATTATTTCTTTTGCATCATTGCTTCCTTGCATCCTTACTAATTCTAAGTGATCATTCCATTATGGGAAGTGTCTCGGGCTCTGGGCCGAAAAAGGTAGCTCAAACCCTGGAATGCTACATTAGTGCTAAGACTAAGACTCATGGACAATTTCTAGGAAGCGTTATAAAGCACTTGGGTAGTGTCTGGGGAGTGTTAGTCCTGAAACTAACTTGCCTGGGGAGTGTATAGGGAGCGTTACCCTGCCCTTAAGTCTCTCAAACAATAGTGGGACCCAAGGATAGGCAGTCTGAGTGGTTGACTTGTCTCCTGAAGGTTATTTGGATGAAGTTGGATGACTGTATGTGATTTTCCATTGATTCCATTTCCTTAAAGTCACCAAGGAGGTTGAATCTTATCATAGTGGCCTCTTGTCTCATGTTTACCCTAGCTGGCCAGTTGATTGGGTAGATGTGGTAGGAGTGCGTTACGATGATATTCTCAAATCTCAAGAAGTGGAGATCAAGATGAAGAGCAGGGCCATCCAGATTAAGGTGGGGGACAAGAATTCGATATTTTTTCATGCATAGTTTAACAATTGTAGAGTGACCAATTCTATTAGGTGAATCACAGATGATTACGGTAATATTTTTAGGACTAAGGAATAAATTGAATAGGCTGTTGTTTGCCATTTTAGAGATCATTTCTCGGCACATTCACATATGATTTTGGTACAACTGGGTTTCACCTCCTTGCTGCCTGCGATGTTCTCTATGGCGCATAATGAAGTATTGGGGTGTCCGATTTTTTACAAAGAGATTGTAGCAATGATGAAGGTTTGTGCTAAAGAAAAAATTATGGGACCGGACAAATGGGGTATGGATTTATTCCTACATTTTCGGGAGTTGATGGTTCTGGATTTGGTTTCGGTTGCAGAGGAGGTGAGGAAAGTTGGTTATGTACATGGGGCTATGAATGTTACATTTATAGCAATGATACCAAAAAAGGAACATCCTGCAATGTTTACTGATTATAGGCCTATATCACTTTGTAACTCAGTTTACAAGATGATCTTAAAATTCATTTCTTGCAAGATCAAGCCTATTTTGTCTAAATACATTACAAAGGAACAATTTGGGCTCCTTGAAGGGAGGCATATATAGGATACGATTGGGATTGCAAAAGAAATTCTACATACTATTAAATCTCAGAAACAGAAAGCATGCTTACTCAAGGTGGATCTCATCAAAGCATATGATTATGTTGACTTGAAATTTCTTAAACTTGCCCTTATCAAAATTGGTATGTCCATTCATAATACAAATTGGATTATGGGATGCATCAAAGCTACCAATTTTGTTGTGATCATCAATTGTATCCTGACTAAATTCTTTTAGGTGGGTAGGGTTTTGCGACAGTGATGCGCCCTTTCACCACTACTTTTCGTACTTGCTATTGATTTCTTAAGAAGGAATTTTAGAAGCTTGCGGGAGGAAGGTAGAATTAATGGAGTTAGAACCTCTAGACAGATGAACATCGCACACTTAATGTTTGTTGATGATCTATTTTTTGGTGGAAAATATTCTATGGATGAATGGGAAACTAGTAAAAGGAGTATTACTACTTTTAGCCTGGAAACTTGAGATGTGTATGGATGTAAGGAAATTTGTGGTTATTGGGGTTGAAGATGAAGTAGAGAGGAATAAGGAAATTTCAGAACTTATTGGGGTTAACATTATATATATAGATTTAGGTTTTCAGTACCTAGGGTTTTCTTTGAAACCTAATGGATACTATAATAAAGACTGGGAATGGCTGATTGGTAGATTTCAGAAAAAGTTGGGAAGTTGGAAACACAGATGGTTGGCGATGGGTGGAAGGATTGTAATGTTGAAATCAGTGCTACAAAAAATGTCAGTTTATTGGATGCATTTGTTTCTTTTTTCGAGAGATATCACTAGTAGGATTGATGCTATTATGGGACACTTTTAATGGGTTGGAACGCAGGAGAAAAGGAAATTCCATAAGATAGGTTGGTCAGATATTGCTCGGACTATTGAGGACAGTGGTTGGGAAATTATATATACTATAACATTCAATCGGGAATTAATCATTAAGAATTTGTGGAGAGATGTATCGAGAGATGGTTCATGGGAAAATGTCATTAAAAATAAATATTTGTTTGGATTATACTTTGCTACTTGGTTAGATAGAGGAGCGAGGAAAACACTAACAAATCCTATGTATGGAGAAGCATGATGCACAATCTAAATTGGTTGGTGGGATTCATTAGATGGGAGGCCTGTGATGGATCTAGGATCCATATTGGTCTAGATGTGATTAAAGGGATGAATGGGAATCAATCTCTTTCGGTACAATTATTAAACTACATTGATTCGAATGGATTTTATGTATTGGGACATATTTTCAGATAAGAGGTGAGAGTATTGATTGTCAAAGATGGATCGGGGCCACTGAACTTGGATTACTTGATCATCTAGCAGCATAGTGGGAGAACTACATTAGCAGTATAAGAGGTGTAGGGATCTGTTTACATGTACAAGAGTGTAATGATCATCTGGAATGGGGAGGTAGAATAAAAAAGGGTATGACGAGTGTCAAGAACATTTATGTAGTGCTACCTAGAACTGAGAAGAAACATGTTAGTCATAGTTGGGCACAAAATATATGGAAAGGAAACATACTATATAAGATTAGGAGTTTTTTTTGGCTTTCTGTCAATGATAGAATTTTGACCTGGAATAATATTAAAAAACGAGGATTTGTGGGCCCAGGCATCTGCGTGATATGCTTGGAGGGACCAGAAAACCTGGATCATCGTCTACTTTCCTGTGGATATGTGAGACATGTATGGGATGGATGTAGGGAGGTGATCCCTCTAGCCCAATGAGTGGGTCTAGAAACAAACCGAACAATCTAATACTCACTTTCCTAGCTTATGCTTGATAAATGAAATAAGAAAGAGGAACCTACCTCATGTTAATGCTAATCGCTCGTTTCTCAAAGATGGCTTTGAATCTTTCACTCCAAGCCTCACTCCCAAGTCGTTCTTCATGTCCAAAAACCTGCAAGGTAGATCAAAGTACTATACAAGACACAAGAGCATATACAACATAAATCAAGCATTAACTAATTAATAGATCAAGGAACATTAACCTATCACATAAATATTTACACAATTATGGAAAGTGAACATGAGACATATATATTAAGAAACTAAAAAGGGAAGCATACAACCTATTCCTTGATGTTGAGACCTTCCTTTGGGTGGATGTCCAAGTCTAAGAAAAGACTCTTCAAGCACTCCTTCTCCAAGCTAGAATTGAAAGCATGTAAGCATAATCTCAAGATAGGGATGAAATAATCAATGACCAACCATTTGAGAATGGAAGGGGGTGAATTTATAAGAAGGGAGAGGGAGTTAGGGATCCACTAAAGAGGGAGGAAGGTCCAAATCTCAAGGGGAAATCCCATGATGATAAGATAAATAGGCACAAATGAGAGAGGTCGACCATATCAACAACAACCAATATCCAGCTCACTATTCTCGAAGGTTCTAGTGAGGGAAGCTTCTCATCCAGTTTGGGAAAGCCTACAAGAAGGAGTTCAGTGTGAGTTTTCATAGGAAAAATCACGCTGGCAGTGCGAGTGTATAATTGAGCAACCCACTGTCAACACAGGCAGGAAGTGGAGAAACACATGTTGATGCCAAAAATTAGGTTTTTAGGAAAATTTATACACAACGATTTGAGGGAAACTTCCCTTTCATTCTTCAAGGAGGTTTTGGTCTGTATATCATGATGGACATTGTCTAGTCAATTTAACATCTTAAATTGCTCTACATAAATTATCAATCCTGGTATCGTACATTGATGAAGTGTGGTGCACTATATGTGCTTAGTTAACCTTTCTCTTACTTCGTTGTTTTATAATTTATGTTGTTTTTGGGGGTTTTGTTTCTCATGCTTAAGGAAAGTAATCTAAGAAAATAGGAGGACTACTTTCTTGGACTATTTTGTTATAGATTACACAGTTAGATATGCTAATTTAAAACATGTAAAGGAAAACTAATCTACTGTGAGCTCTAATGCTCCAAGCATCAATCGGAAAATAAGAGGACTACTTTCTTGGACTATTTTGTTAAGCATAGATTACACAGTTAGATATGCTAATTTGAAATGGAAAGCAAATACAAAACATGTAAAGGAAAACTAATCTACTGTGAGCTCTAATACTCCAAGCACCAATCGGAAAATAGGAGGACTACTTTCTTGGACTATTTTGTTAAGCATAGATTATACAGTTAGATATGCTAATTTCAAATGGAAAGCAACTACAAAACATGTAAAGGAAAACTAATCTACTGTGAGCTCTAATGCTCCAAGCACCAATTGGAAAATAGGAGGACTACTTTCTTGGACTATTTTGTTAAGCATAGATTACATAGTTAGATATGCTAATTTGAAATGGAAAGAAAATACAAAACATGTAAAGGAAAACTAATCTACTGTGAGCTCTAATACTCCAAGCACCAATCAGAAAATAGGAGGACTACTTTCTTGGACTATTTTGTTAAGCATAGATTACACAGTTAGATAAATCTACAATCAACTAGTTGAACACACTTGCATGAATGGAAAATCTAATCTATCAAACTTGAAAGAAATAAAATGACATAATGAAATCAAAGCAAAATTACAAAATAAAATCTACTCTACCTTACATTCTAATGTGCTCCATGACATCTACTTCACATCTCCTTCCATGTTGAGAACATCAAAGCTTTATTCAAATTCTTCAAAATTACAAAGTACAACAAAGCTCTCTAAAGCTTTCAAAGCCATCTCACAAGCTAACAAGCTTAAGAACTAACAACCTAACAAGCTTAAGAACTAACAACCTAACAAATGAAGGAGAGAGATTTCCTATTTATACAAAAATATGAGAATCCATCTCATTAATGAGAGTCCATGAATCTCCCCCTCTACCTCTAGAGTCCTAATCAAAATAGGAACTGATAAGACACATGTCTTCTTATAGTTTCAATACAATTAGGGGATGTGACACATATCCTCATGATCCCACGATTCTTTCCACTCAAATTCGGATTTGGCCTTAGAGTGCCACATAAAGGTCTTCTAGAAGCCTCCTTTTGACCTACACATGTCAACAATCTCAACCCACTTGTTAGGTATAAGCATATGCACATTATTTTCTAATTTTTGACCACAAATTCACTTAAAAGGCTTAGAATTAATAAGTATTGGAAAAACATAAATGTGGCACAATGATAATGAAAGTGGGATGAATGTGGTGACATAGTAGTGAAATGGAGGTGATATAATGGACATAATAGTGAAAGTGTAATGGAAATGAAAGACATTTTCAAGACCCAACATACCACCCAACTGAAGCTATTGCATGTCCTCATGCAATATATATTACATTCTTTTGATCCCTGAGCATTGGCTTAACTTTGCATGATATCATTTGATAACTTCATATTTTTGCAAAGTGTTTTTCTTGAATTGTAACATGGTTGGTTTTTGTGTTACAACCAATTTTTGTTGTTGTTGTTGTTGCATTCTATTTTGATCCTTGAACTTTGCATAATGATATTTTGATTATTGTTGCAAAGTATATCTTTATTGGATTGCATGATGGTTGGTTCTTGTGTGACAACCATGATTTTGTTTGTATCCAATTTATTCCTTAAGCACTTTTTGAAAAGCCATTGTATGCTCATAATAACAATGTAATAGTTAATATACGTTGGAAGTATGTGGGATTTTGAATGGACATGGCAAAATATGAAGATGAATGTATTCCCCCCCCAACTGATAGTATTGGCAATTTTATGAAATGAGGAAGAGAATTTTTTTTCCAACAATTATCATTCTAGCTTTTTATGGAATTCTATGGTCAAAAGTTAGAAAATGATGTACTTTAACTTACTCTTTGGAATTGATGAGTTGTATGTGTGGTGGCTGCAAAATTCTGATCATATTCTTCTTCAAGTGGCTGAACAAGAGGAGTCATGGATAAAGAGATAAAATGACTTTTATTGCTTCTACTAAAACTTGCTGAATTTGCTCCAAAATGCTGAAAATAATAGTCTTCATGTCTTCAAAACTCATTGGCACAATTCCTACTATGTGAAAAAAATGTTATGATGTCGAACACAACAGGAAATTGTTGACTTAGTGGCCATTAATGGATGCCACTAGTCAACACGAGAACTCTCACCATTGATGACAATGAGAGTCAAGATGTCCAAACACATCTTGCTAGGTACGAATGAATTTGGCGTTGTCGAGTCACCTAGAAGATCTGATGAACAAGGGACACTAATGTATTCCCATTGTTTGTCAGCATGAGGACTTGCTATTAAGGCATGCAAGCCTCAAGGTGTTTTTACAAAGAACTTCGACTCAAAGGACTATGGACTCAATAATTTGCATTGAAGCAAGGCTTATTTGCGAAATGAAAATGATAGGAAATGAAAGATGAAAATGGAAGATGGCGATGGAGAGCAGAAATGGCAATGGGAAATAAGCATGTGAATGAGCCTCTTGCTTTTATTTGTGGGTTATGAATGGACAAAAAGAGATGGAAAGTGTATGTGAATGTGAATGGAAAATATGGAGGAAAATGAGATGAATGGTTTATTATGAGGTATGAATGTGATAGAGACAATAGTATCTGAAAGCTTTTCAAGTGTTTGGATCTGATTTTGCATAAGCATATTTCCTCTTTGTTGTTGATCATCCTCTTATGAAACAAATTGGTCTCTTAGAGAGACACCATTCTCTTATAGTCATTTGTCCTTCCTCCTGGAATCTGCAAAAAAACTAATACTTCTTCTGCATTGGAATATAAGATTATCAAAGGAGAGAGATGGCCAATCTCTCTAGTTATGATATTTACACACAAAACTAAGAATTTGTATTAATGAAACAAGTTCTCAAAGAAAAAAAATCAAAAGAATTTATACCTGTTTTGGAATTAGTGCCTCAAGTTGATGTTGCTTCTTTTCAGCAATTTATTTCATTATTAACCATTTCAAACTCTAAAGATGGATTTATCATTGTGTAGATATTGTTGAGATCTTTCCAACGATACTTGAATCATCAAAATCATATTTTATATGAGAAAGTTAGGCTGATTTGAACAATGAAGTTTTTCAGTTGCGGAATTGGAGAACAACTGCGGAATTGGACTTTAGCTGCAGAATGTGCACGGTTTCTGTAGCTAAAAATCTTGAATAAAAAGTTAGCCATTCATCTTTCATCATCAATCCAAAATTAATCAATACCTTCAGAAAAGTGAGCAAATAACTTATTCATTTCATTGATTCAAAATTATTATTTTTTTTCTTGACATGCGACGACTTAGTGTGGCGACTTAGTGATAACACACACCTTGACTTTCCTTTGACCGGGGTTTTTTTTCATCGACTTGGATCAAATGAATAGGACACAATCTATGTACTGACATTTTCCCTGCTACCCATGTGGTTTGTTTCATCTTTTGACACCTATAACCTATAGAAGTATGAAAATGGCTGCGGAATTGCCAGTTAGCTGCAGAATCAGGTTGCATTCTATAGCTAAAAGACAGTCAACCATCAATTTTACACATATTTGGATACTTGTATCTTGCATAGCTTTTTATCTCTTCCACACTTTCTTGTGGAGTTTTTGCAACCTTAAAAATAAGTGATTCATCTTTAAAATAAAGATTTTCAGCTGAAACAAAACCAACCAAAAAGATATTGATCTCTTCTCTAACTGAAAATGTTAGTGTTACTACACAATAAGCCCTAGGCTTCCCATACAGACAACAGATAAAGTTTGATAAATAATCTAGGATACTAAGGGCATGCTCAATAATAACATAGTTGTCTGGCCTGAGCAAGGACTTGACTATTTGTGCAGCTTTATGCTGCAACAATACGTTGTTTTGAATCCAAGTATGGATTTGCAACTCTCTGTAATTCTCCACCAGAAAGATTTACTACATTAATTTTTCAATATGAAGTGGTTTCATGACATTAGTTGTGAATTGTGTGTGCATATATGAATCATATATATATATTTTTTGGTTCAATAAATGCCTAATAGTTGGCTGGAACTTCGGTTGATCTTCTGCGGTTTGTATGACACATCGGATTCAGGATTCTCCACATTTGTATTGTTTACAAGATCTGGTTTCAATAAACTAGTCTGGATGCGTATAACCATTGTCCTCCTTGTTCCATTTTCTCCCAACATTTAATCGGAAGTAATGGAACAGGTACAGACGAGTGGCAACGACTTCATGGGTTTTAATGACAGAGAGTCGTGTTCCTTCAAACAACTATGGCGTGTCGTGTTCAAACTATTCCTTGTTCATTTAATAAAAATGTTTTTTCCTCACGTATTCAATGACACGGTGGATGACCTGGCAGCCAGGGAAAGAAGATCTGGGTGGATTTCTTAAAGAAATCGGAATATGGCCGCAACTGTTAAAAAAAAACCACTGTTTTTCCTCTCGTGGTCTACAAAAATGGGCTTCAACGAACCGAGAAATTCTCCCAAACCGCCATGAATTTCTTAAAACCGTTTCTGGGTTATCTAACTGACCCTATTTCCGAAAACACCCATGTTTTATTGTTTTCAAATTCGTCTCCGTTTGGCCAAATCGTACAGTTGAAGTTTGACATTTTTCTTTGTTTTGTGTTTTTCTGAATTGCTGCATTCGGCTGTGAAATTTCGAATCAGAGGTAAGACAATACGCCTTTGTTTGATAGTGGTAGTGTGCACACTGTTGATCCTTATTGGAAATCTATGTGGGAGACAAGAAATTTCCAATCCAACCATAGGAAAGTCACACTAATGAAGAATGCACTATTTGAAGAGTCGCGAAGCCATTTCATAAAGAAGAGTGGGGAATCGCTAAACAAAACCACGACCGAGAGACTACACATGGGGTTTGTAATGTTTAATTGAAGTCGTTGGATTGCGAACAATTGACATGTAAAAGCCATGGAAATCATATTGCAGGGTCAGCGATGCATTGGTTTGACTTATTGGCAGCATGAGCTATCCATACAAAGTGGACGTGAAACTGTTGTGGAGTATATTACAGGGCGAAAATATCATCAATAAAGACCACAGGAGTCGTGCCATTGAGTTGCTTTTTCTTTTTTTATCTGAAATTGTAAAATTTATGAAAATTATTAATGGTTTTCAATTTCAGGTAGCAAAGACTTCAAGGTAAACATGCTAAAAACAGGACTTTGACTGAGGTCTTAAGCTGATTTTTTATCAATCTAGGCTGGGTGACTAGGATAGGATCCATGTCGGGACAATTCCGAAGATGCCCATGTGGTCAGTTTCTTCATTGGATGCCTGTAACCCTCTAAACCTTGAAATTAGCTACGGAGTTCTCAGTTAGCTGCGGAATCAGGCTACATTCCGCAGCTAATTTGCAACATCTTATTAAAACAGGGCACAATGTTTTGATGACCACTACAAACTATAACTAGTCAATCTTAGACAACCGAACCTATCAAAGCAGTTGGGTTTCAATTTTTTTTTTCTTTTTTTTGTTTGTTTTGTGTGTGTGTGTGTGTGTGTGTGTGTGTGTTTTATTGAATCAATTGAAATGATGAAGTTTATTTTGTCTCCTTTTTTTTTTTTAACATAACAATTCTTTTTCTGATCCTCTAGATCACACAAAGTGCAGGAGGAGAGAATCGTCAAGAATTATTAATTATTTTTTATAACAATTATTTTTTTTATCCTTCAGATCACACAAAGTGCAGGAGGAGAGCATACTCAAGAATTATTAATTTTTTTTTAGATGTAAGAAATAAGTTCTCCTAATTACACTTCCTTGGCAATGGTGCCAAAATGTCTAGTCAATTTAACGTCTTAAATTGCTCTACATAAATTATCAATCTGGGTATCGTAAACTGATGAAGTGTGTTGCACTATATGTGCTTAGTTAACCTTTCTCTTACTTCATTGTTTTATAGTTTATGTTGTTTTTGAGGGTTTTGTTTCTCCTGCTTAAGGAAATTAATCTAAGAAAAACTAATTTACTGTGAGCTCTAATGCTCTAAGCACCAATCAGAAAATAGAAGGACTACTTTCTTGGACTATTTTGTTAAGCATAGATTACACAGTTAGATATGCTAATTTAAAACATGTAAAGGAAAACTAATCTACTGTGAGCTCTAATGCTCCAAGCACCAATTGGAAAATAGGAGAACTACTTTCTTGGACTATTTATTAAGCATAGATTACACAGTTAGATAAATCTACAATCAACTGATTGAACACACTTGCATGTATAAAAAGTGCATGAATAGAAAATCTAATCTATCAAACTTGAAAGCAATAAAATGAAATAATAAAATCAAAGAAAAATTACAAAATAAAATCTACTCTACCTTACATTCTAATGTGCTCTATGACATCTACTTCACATCTCCTTTTATGTTGAAAACATCAAAGCTTTATTCAAATTCTTCAAAATTACAAAGTACAACAAAGCTCTCTAAAGCTTCCAAAGCCATCTCACAAGTTAACAAGCTTAAGAACTAACAACCTAACAAATGAAGGAGATAGATCTTCTAGTTATACAAAAAGATGAGAAGCCATCTCATTAATGAGAGTCCATGAATCTCTCCCTCTACTTCTAGAGTCCTAATCAAAATAGGAACTGATAAGACACATGTCTTCTTAGAGTTTCAATACAATTAGGGAGATTGACCCATCCTCATGGATCACTGCATCTTTCCCACTCAAATTCGAATTTGGCCTTAGAGTGCCACATAAAGGTCTTCTAGAAGCCTCCTTTTGACCTACACATGTCAACAATCTCAACCCACTTGTTAAGTATAAGCATATGCACGTTATTTTCTAATTTTTAACCACAAATTCACTTAAAAGGCTTAGAATTAATAAAGAACGGAAAAACATAAATGTGGCCCAATGATAATGAAAGTGGGATGAATGTGGTGACATAGTAGTGAAACGGAAGTGAAATGGAGGTGATATAATGGACATAATAGTGAAAGTGTAATGGAAATGAATGACATTTTCAAGACCCAACAGTTATGTTGCACAGTAACCAAAGTTTTGGCACTTCAGGATATGGCACAGGAAGTGAACAAGGGACATGAAAAAATAATGTGTAATAGATGCTCCCCAAAGAATGAAGGAAGAACAGGGAGTGATGGCTGAGATTCTTTACAAGTTAGTGCAAGGATGAGAACAAAACAATAAGGAGACCTGCAAATCAAGCATATACATATACATATCTGAAATCTCTGATGATCAAGCCTAACAATATAGGAATAGGCATCTAATAATACATGAACCTGTGGTATGGATGTAACCATCCGTATAAAAGGGATCATGTGCAAAGATACTCGGTATGGTTGCAACCATTCGAATAGAAAGGATCATGAATATGGAACCACGGTATGGTCACAGACATATGTCCAAAGGAAACATGTATACAATCATGAATGACTCATAACTCCATGCACCCTAGATTCTATTAGACAAAACCCAAGGTCTTGCACTCCGTCTTGGTCTGATTAATGTACGAATTCTAACATGTGAATAGATGTACCGAAGTTGAACATGATAGAAAACCATCTGATTATCGGGAAATGATGTGAATTGTTAAGACATGAGAGAAACCACAAATAATGACAATATCTCTCAAGGTACAATTAACACAATCCACGAATGTGAATAATGGAATTGAATATGAACACTTGTAAAGTCATTCAATCGAAGGTCAATGATGTAAACTTGTCATCGTGGTCCAGGTGGCTCAAGACAGAGGCAGAAGTCCCAGAGGAATTAGAAAGGGGCAAAATTTAAAGTGGTCATATTGTTCCCTAACCTGCACTAGATCGAAGTGCTCATTGCCTTGATTCCAGTGGTGCGAATGACACTCAAATCCGAGATCGTATGAGGGAGAACGAGTCAGTCAAAGTTTTTGTCAAAGCTGGGTTATGGGCCAGGTTTAAGTGTCCTACAATTTGATTTTCCCTGGGGCATGAAACCTAGCTCCCGAAAGTGGGTGAATTTGTTGGATCGTTAATTTGTATAATGTCCCTATATTAGACAAAATATATATAGATATATTTATAGAAAGTGGTGGCTGGCCATGACCCCACCACCCCCATCACACCCAAACCATATAAAACAAATTTTAATTTTAAGTCTGGGTCAGTGGCCATGACCCCGCTGAACCCCCCCAACCAACCCTCCAACACGTTATAACAACATATATTATATTTGGGGTGGGCGGACCACCTCTAGTGGATCCAGCCCACACCACCCCCCACCAAAACAGTTAACACAACAGAATGTGAGGCCGACAGGGATTGAACCCACCTGAACCATGTGGGCTGGCTCCCACTGAGCGACCCCATGTACCAACCTCCACAGTGTTTAAAACCCAAAACACAACATCACATCAATACTGTATTTAATACAAATGCAACGGTTATCAAACCGCATGTTTTGCTGCCAGAGTTAATGCACCCTCACAACGGTTAACCAAAAAAAAATATATTGCATGCTATTTTGTAATGGGCAGGGTTTGAACTCAACCCACCTCGACGCCATCTGTCAACGATACCAACTTCCAACAGGGGTGCTTATTGATACCTCTCCCCATCACATTATATTTAACCCTTCAAATTCATTTTGCACGGGTGTGGGAGAACAAAGGAGGTAAGGATCAATCGACATATTTGAGAAGGAGGTGTGGAATGGAGAACAAAACCATGACACAGTTCCAAGGGGCAGAACGTGGCATGAAAACTGAGGCAACATTTTTTAATTAATTTTTGCAGGTGGAACCATGATCCTGGAAAAGAGCAGGTGGAACCATGATTGAGCCAAATTTTCAAGAGGGCGAAATTTTGCTAATGTCCAAATTGGACAAACCTTATGTCTATCCTACACGTCTCAGTGACATGAATCGGATGACACAGGCATAGTTTTTATTTGAGCAGCAGATCTTCAGATGACCCAAAGGAGGTTATCTTTGAGGAATCTAGGGTGAATCTAAAAGATTCCTGAAGCCCCAGATTTTCACTTTGTTCGAATTCATCAATTTGATTATCGATTTTACACTATTCGACGCCATATATCTAATGGTGCAATTAGATTTTCCATTTGATCATTCTATTTTTAGGCTACTTATAAAAGTGGAGCGCAAATGTCAACATACAATGTGTAAGCAGTGATTTCCATGAGATTTGACGCCATGAGATTGATGGTATAGCGAGATCCATTAGTTTATCATCCTCTTCTTTAGACAACTCCTTGATTTGAGGTATATGCAGTGTGATCATGCACTTCTTTATCTCTTTGCTTGAGATGCATTGTGATGTATAAATCCTTCTTTGATGTTTGATGTGGGATCTTGTTTTGTTCTTGATGTGAGATGTACTTATTATCATGGTTTCATTGAGATCCCTTTGTCGTTATGTTGACTGGATACTCATGGGTCATCATGTATGTTTGAATTGAGATCCCTTTGATGCCATGTTGGCAGGATGCTCATTATTAACATTCATGAAATCATGTCATGCTGATAGGAGTCCTTTTTGAATGAGAGTTCTTGCAGCGGAACATCTCTTGGAGCCACTCCTGCGTGAGGGCATATTCCTTGTATGATAGAGATAACACATGCATGTACATCATCACTCTTTCCAACACTTAATGCAGTGGCCTACACCATCTTGACACCGGGTTCAGAGAGGTAGTCCCTCCTGGATGAACTCTATTATCAACATCGTGTGTTTTATGTTGTTGATTCTTGTCATGTTATCTCTTCTTTACAACATGCATATAGGTTCCTTTATGCCATTTTAAATTCAATTCTAATCTCATCATGAAAGAAAAAGATATTGGTTAAATCCGGGAGTTGAGTCAACTCTGATCACGTTTGATATCAGAGCGGTATTTGAGTGGATGTGAATTGCAAGTGTGAACAATGGAACGTTCAAAGATGGAGGATGACAAAGCGATGCACGATACCATGCTCAAAATTTACCAAAGGGTGGAAATAATGTATGAAGCTCTACAAAAAGAAACAAAGGAAAAGGAGCGATTGCAGCTTCACTTGTGAGCCATGGAAGAGGCCCTAGAAGAACTGAAGCACAACAACCAGAATATTCAAATAGATAACGATGAATTCGAGATGTGTCTACAAGAAGAGAAAGAGGAGAAATAGAGTTTGCAACAACAGCTGCAAGCTAGGTATGAGGCCTTGGAAAAGATTTAGCATGACCCATGTGAGGTAAAAAACAATTCTTTGAATTCATGTATGTTTCCTGATGATGATTTCGCTATTTTTGAAAATCATACCATAGGAATTGGCTCCAAACTGTTGAAGAGAATGGGGTATGAAGGAAAAGGCTCGGGCATTAATCACCAAGACATTGTCAACCCCATCAAAGTAGAGGAATTACCTAGTTAGGCAGGACTTGGGTATGTCGGAAAGGAAGTTGGGGAATGCACCGAGATAGACAGGGAACCACCAACAACAGATGATGAGCAGCCCTTATCAGTTCTTTCCAGCTCGACAGGGAAGGTAAACGATGTTGATTTCCTTTCAGTTTTGTCTTCACATAATATGATTTTTGTTGGGGATGTGGAGATACCAATTACAGGGACAAACATGAGGCTCCTTACTAGGATGAGCTACAAGGAGGAAAAAGAACTTGGTGTTAACAACCAAGGCATAACTCAACCATTAGAGGTTGTGCAGAGACCTCAATTTGCAGGCTTTGGATATACTGAAGGAGAATGTTCGAAGGTGTCAGATTCTTCCGAGACATTGTTGAAATCGTCGAGGAAAGTGGTGAGCACCAGTATTGTAGCAATAATGCTGCAACTCTTGGGATGCCTACTTTACTCTTATCAACCCGGTAGTTCGTAACAAACTTGGAAGCAATGGTGTTGTATGCACAAGTACTAGTTCTTACTGCATGCTGTCTCTTGGTCAGTTGGTACAAGATCACTAGGAGCTCAAGCTAACTTCTATGGATTCTAGAAGAAGCTCTATATGTGATGAAAGAAATGAAAGCTTACTCTACAGAGGCTACTCTAATTGCAGAAAGGAAAAATACTGAAATGTAAAGTAAACCTATCAAACCCTACTTAACCAACTAATTCTACTTTTGTGGAAAGCACTATGAAAACCATGAAATGAATGCCATTACTTACTCAAGGAAGTAAACAACATGTACTCAAGCTATTTCTAGAATTAAATGAGCAAAAAAACATCTTTTTGGATTTTTGTGTATTTCTATGTGAAATTGACATGCATGTGCTTTATTGTGTGTGAAGGTGGAAGCGAATAGGTGGTGTTAAAGGGTGACTTTGGGGTTTGAGGAGATGTAGGATGGTGTAGATGGGCCCTAGGAGGTCTCGGGTGGCCTTCTGGAGGCTTTTCCTACACTCAGCCTTCAAAAGAAAGCCTACAGGAAAATCTACAAGAGGACACAAAGGATCTACAGGAGGTTTACAGGAGGATGCCGAGAGCCGTTTTGAAGGTTTCGAGGGTGTGAGAGTAGGTGGAAAAGGTAGGTGAAGGTTGGGATGATGTGTTAGGGGGCCTAGGATCTACCAAGGATCACTAGGAGAGGGAGAGATGATTGGGAGAGAGGAAGAAATCCTATGGAAAAATGCAGAAAACTAAGGCAGATTTGAGGTGAAATTTGGGCGACCTATAGGGCATGGATCAGGGAGAGAATGTGATGGCTGATAGGCTGACCTGCTATGAGAAGAGATCTGCTACAAAAGAACTAACAGTCAACCAATGAGATCAAGCAAGCAAGGAAATGAGTACATAAAAAAAACATAATTTTGCATCAAGCTAGTCTAAATTATGAGCTATGGAAGTAAATGCTGAAAAAATGCTACAAGGAGAGAGAGCATGGAAGAAGACTTATTGCAAAGACAAAAATGAGCATGGTTAAGAAGATCTAAAGCAAAGCATTAACCTTCTAACAAATTGCAAACACTAGAAATCCAATGGAGAAGGAAAACCTGTGTTTTTGGGGCAGCAAGAGGGTCTTTGCCTCAATTCATGGTCCCAAAGGGAGGAAAAGAGGTGAAGGCACTGTTGCTAGCCTTTTGAATCTTCTTTCTATCATTGCTTAACCTTCTATAGAAAAAAAAAATGGAAACAACCTTTTAAATCACCAAAAGCAACCTATTCTTAACCAAGAAAGAAATTCATCTAATAGCAACTAATCCATAAACTGAAACAAAGCATATAAATATAAACAAGAGGAGCTTGGATGCTTGGATTGGGCCCTAACCCAAGAGCTTCAGCCCTTTGAGGTAACTCCGTGCTAGCTCAAAAAGGATCTCACCTTTATTATCAAAATAGTAATAGGATTACATGAAACTGTCACCAAAAGTAAGCTCGAAGTTGAGCAGAGTTTTACAATAGCAAAAGTACAACAAAAATCCAACAAAAATTCGACCCTAGTGAGGCCCTAGGCCTCTCTACTTATACAACTGAAGCTCCCAATAACTTTCCTTAAAATCAGGTAGGCTTGGCTCCCAAAACGCGAGATAAACATAAGTTATCCTCCACTTGCTCAACTGCCTACTAGTGCACTGATTTGGCTATTTGTATTCTGAGATGCATAAAGGGGAATTCGAAGTGGGGAGTAATAAATGAGGGGGATTCCCTCCTATAAATCCTCTCCTTTGTCCACTTCGAATTATTGCTTCCAATTGTCCATTGAATCTTTGACTTTGTCTTCAAAATTCAACAAAATTATGCATTAAACACATATTAGACCTCATGACACCATAACTAACTCAACTCACTCCATAAGCATAAATGTAATAAAAAAACATGCAACAAGCTAAGAGAATGGTTGATTTAACTATGTTAGGAGGTAAAATGAGCCCATATAATTACCCATTTATGGGGCTCATCATCACTCCCCTACTAAAGGTGTTGTTCATCCTTTGAGAAAATTAGTCCATCTCCTCATTTTTGATGGCCCTGGTGGCCTCTCTAGCATCCCAAGCTTCTAATGTTGTTTCCTCTTCCTTCTCATAGAAGCCTGCTTTTCTGTCTATCTCTTTCCACTGCCTCTGCTCTTCTTCTTCGTTTCTCCCTTCTATCATGCCTAACAGTAGTGGTGGACTTAGTTTGAGGCCAATCCAATTGACCTGCAGCCTTTGCATTGAGTGCTTATACATTGGCACTCTCCTTAGTGCCTCCTTCATCCTCATTGGGGAATGATATTCCTTGATCTTCAGACTATGTGTAAGGTTTTCCATCTCCTCATACATGCATGCACACAGTCATCCACAAGTAACCTTTCCATGTCCTCAAAATGTGCAATGGCCCATGCTTGATCACTTATATATTTGGGGGCAATTTGAGGATTATTTGCAAGAAACTGGTGTGTGATGATGAGAGCCATGGGATCTGATGGCTCAACTCTGATAATTAGTGGCTCATTCTGATCTCTAATCATCAACCTTTTTACTTAAGTTTCCCTTATCTCCTCATGGTTCATCCATGAATCCATGACCATTACTTGTAGGTCCCCTAGCCTAGCATTGGAGTCCCACACATTCATGTCTGTGAGGGCCATATTATGTAGGTAAAATCCTGCCATTTTCGCCTTATCTTCTACTGTGCTCTGGTCACACAGGTCCATAAATTGTTTGTAATCTTGAAAAGGCATTGTGCCTCTTTGTGCCAAAGTCTTGATCTGAAATTGTAGCCATTGGTCCTTGAGGTATAATCCATAGGATTTTGCTGGTGTTCTACATTGCACTGCCTCCATGGATAAGCTAGCCATGCATGCCAGCTGGGTCTCTTTCTCCTTCAGCTGCCTTCTTAGCAATTCATTTTCAGTTTGGAGTTGGCTTCTTGCAATTGCATCCCTATGTTTGACAACACTTAACTCCCTGCCCATTTCTCTAAGCTTGTTCTCCATGTGGCCAACATCCTCAACTCCCTTGGATTTGGCTATTTGCATCCACCTATGCGTTCTTTTCTTTCCTTCTCTAGTTCAAAGAATAGTGGAATTGAAAATGTTTGTGGAATTATCCTTCCTCCTTCAAGAAGATGGTAATAGGAGGCAAGGCTAGGCTCGGGATCAAGTTCTTGTGGCTCTGTAGCTTCCTCCTTCCCCTTTGGCTACAGTTCCATTGTTTTCTCAAGCTATTGGGTCTCCTGTAGCCTTGAAAATGTCTCTTGTAAAACTGTTTGTGCCTCTTGTAGGTCTATTTTTGGGTCCTGTAGTTGCACTTTTTCCTTCCAGGTGGAAGATCTAGGAGTCCCTCTTTCATATGTGATAAGGGTTTTAGAGGGAGATTCTTTCCCTTTGACAGTGGGTGAATCTTCAATTGTAATGGGCACTGTTGAATATGGCTGGGGTTTCCCTGATTTGATCCTTGTGCTTTTCTTGGACTTGAAATACATGGAGGCTTGCCTTTTTCTCTTTTCTTTTGGTCTAATTGGTGTGCTCAGGGCTGTGAGGGCAGCTTCTACCTCCCTTTCCAAGGTCTCAGGGGATCATTCTCTTTGTTTTGCCTATGCTGCCTCTTTTTCTCCTCTGTCTGCCTCCTTTTCTATCTCTAGTTGCTCTGTTTTTTCCTTTTCTATCTCTTCATCCTTCTCTTCTATCTTAGTTTCTTCCTCCTTTTCTTGTCCTGCTAAGTCATCAATTGCTTCACCTTCTCCCCCTTTCTGCTTTTCTTCCTCACTGCCAGAAGGACTAATGTCATAGGCGAGGGCCTTTATGTCATCTTTTGCTGTCATGTTTCTGAAGACTTCCCATTGTTGGCCAGATAAATCGTTCTTGCGGACAAGACCAATCTCCCTAGTATCAAATGATATCTAGCAACAAGCAGCACAAACAAATCTACTTTTCTCTAAACATGTTTCAATTCATAAATGAAAACTAA
>APFE030053652.1:11361-50883 GCA_000404065.3 Pinus taeda
ACCATTTGCAGCCACTTAGCTAGATTCGGCTCACGTCTAGTATGAAGATGATATGGCTAACAACTTCATTGAGCGCATTCAACACATTCACCATCAGGTCCATGATATATTGGATAGAGTCAATGCTAAGTACAAACAACACCATGGTCAGCATCGGTTTCTACATAAGTTCCAGGTGGGCGACAAAGTTTGGCTACATTTTCAAAAGGAGCGCCTCACTGCACGCCACCACAAGCTTCGCCCACTTTGATATGGAACTTACACCATTACTAAGGTTGTGGGAGACAATGCTTTTGAGCTCAACATTCCCCCATTCCTTTTCCTACACCCAATGTTAACTGTGAACTGCCTTCGACCATACTTCCCACCATTATTAGAGACATCAGACATTGCAGAATAGCTCACCAATAGAGTTAAACCTAGACTACATGGAACATTCCACAACTGATCAGATCATGGACACGCAGATCAAGAAAAATCGCCAGTAGAATATCCAACTATATCATGTTGTCAAAGCTGGCCAACTCCTGCATCAAGGCAAGTGGCTCACCAGGGACCAAGTTCAGCAAAATTTTCCCCATCTCATGGAGGCACTCAATGCAATGGGGACCATTGCTTCCTAAGGGGGGAAGAATGATCCAATTAGATATTGGTAGCCACCCGCCTATTCCACTTGGACCCCAAAAAATGTCTCTTTCAGTTGTTCATTTTCCTTAATTGTAGTACAATTTAGTATTTTTGGCATTTTTTCGGGTCCTGAAATTCCAGAGTCGTTTTGAGGCCCTAAATGACGTTTTTTGGGAAAATCAGGACAATAGTAAATTGTGACTAATGTTTGCATTTGAAATTTGTATTCCTTAGATAGAACTTTCTAGCAAGGTATTGTGCACGTCAAACAGAGATCGTATGCCAAAGTTATGACCCTGGGAAGTTGATGTACCAATTTACCCAAATGGGGCGCATAGTTTTGGCCCTTCATCTCCTAGGGTTAGTTTTGTTATAGATCTAACCCAAAAATATAACCGAATAGAGATAAACCCAAGAATAAGAAGATATGAATATAGAAATACTTCACTTTATTAATCAAACCCTTAAGGTAGGGCAACACAATACATTCACTCCTTAAGGAAGGAGAACACTCCACAAGCCATATCCATGTTCATTCAATAATCCTTCACATCTTTCAATGGGGAGTCTCTAGCCTCTATATAGGCCCAATACATACAATACCATGGGTCATTACCATGGTTCCCTCAATACCATCTATCTAATACCATGGGCTTATTACATTATTGTTAACTATTTGTGGTCCCTTACATGATACGGGTTAACCACCTTATTTATTACTATGGCCCATCCCATCATTACATTATTCCCTTGGGTACCTCCCTTTGTACCCCATATTATCCCCCTTAGATATACTACATTCCACCCCCCTTAACGTGTTTTGTCCCCGAAACATGGAAAGAACACAAATAATAAGATCTTCTCAAAAGAGTAGTCCACTGGTACCATGCACAGACATCTAGCCATCCAAGAGAAAGGTGAACCCTCGATCTTGCTGGTGCGTCGCTCACTTGAGACGGAAGTTGACCTTGGCAACTCTTCTGTGTTGTGTAGTAGGTGTCATGCGGGGGTTGTCCTTGTGGCTAATTTGTTGCCATCTTGTTGGTTGTTTTCTTACAGGGTGATGTGGGTGGTGGTATGCTGAAGTGTTAACCAACGATGTATCTTTCTTTAATTCACCACTTAATCGAGCTTGATGGGTATTTGGTACCTGTTGTGGTCCTTGTTGTTGTTTCTTATCTTTCAATATTACTTCAAGCACTGAGTCCCCATCTGATGTAACATTTTCTTCTTCGGCCTCTACCTCTTTTTCTAGTACCCGGTTTGATGTTTGTGTGTGGTTGTCGACCATCAATGGCTCATCATCTGATATGTCAGTCCTTGGAACATCTTCTGCTTCAAACTCCATGGACTCTACCTATTTATTGATGGAAATATCCTATAATGTAATTTTCTTCTTTTTATACCAGAGCTTCAGGAATTTCTTCTGCACATTAATATTGATAGTACCCACTGATTCCATCCAAGGTTATCCCAAAACAAAATCCACATTAGCCATATCTGAAACATACAAATCAGAATGCAATACATACTTATCCATAGAAATCTTCAAATCTTTATAAACTTGCACCTCCTCATTATTAACCTGTTTGTGCTCCCTTTGTTTTGCTGGCACTTATAATTTTTTTGCCAAATTGACATTTATGAGATTTTGCTTACAACTAGGATTTATGGACACAACAATCTTCTCCTTCTGAATGAATCCATGAACCTGCAATAAGGATATACCAATAGAAAATAACTGCTTACATGTCTCATTCTCCTGTTTTCTAGCATGAGACCATTTGTCTAAAAAGACTCTTTCCTATTCTTGATTTGATAGTTTGGTTCTGAGAGTTTGGTCAAGTGAGAACCACCATCTGGCAGCCTCATCTTTCATACTAAGCCTCATTGAAACCTTCCAAAGTGTCCCATATGTGAACTATTTTCTATGTATGAATTCTTCAATAGTAGGGCTATCATCTTTCCCCATAAAATTAAGATCTGCCATGAAGAATGTTTTGAAAAAAATTCAGTTACTTCGCTAAAATTTGAAATGGCCACAATTCCATCAATATTGCTCAGAATCCCTATTATGACCTATTTTCAGAAATGGAACAACCATTCTGCATCTTCTCATGCAGTAGAAATCCCAACCTAGGCACTGGAATTTCCTATTCATGCTGCAACTGTCCCACTGTCACAAAAAATTGCTGAAAAAAGCGCTGATTTTAAATCAGCGATATCTCCCTCATCTGGACTCCGATTCGACTGATTTTTTTTTTAATTTCGGTATTTTTTTCATAATCAATCCATATCTACAATTAGATTTTGCATATTTTGCACCAAAACATATAGATATTCTCCGCAAACTCTCCACCCAAAAACGTCTGCAGCAGCATTGATTTTTAAATCAGTGAGATCTCCTTCATCTGAACTCCAATTCTGCCTTTTTTTTTTAACTTGGGTATTTTTTCACAAAAAATTCAAATCTGCAATTAGATTCTTCAGATTGTGTACTAGAATGTACAGATCTACGCCACAAACTCGCCGACCTGAAAAAAAATGTTTGCAGCCCAACTGATTTTTAAATCATTAATATCTCCCTCATCCGGACTCCGATTTGGCCAATTGTTTTTTTAACTTGGGTACTTTTTCACAAAGAATCATGATCTGCGATTATATTTTGTAGATTTTTCACCAAAACGTAGAGATCTGATCTGCAAACTCGCCGCCCAAAAAATTCTTACAAAAAAAAAAATTGCCACTTTGCCCAAGAAAGTGCTCTAATACCACTTGTTATAGATCTTATCCAAAAATATAAGATAATAGAGATAAACCCAAGAATAAGAATATCTAAATATAGAAATGCTTCACCTTATTAATCAAACCCTTAAGGTAGGGCAACACCATACATTCACTCCTTAAGGAAGGAGAACATTCCACAAGCCATATGCCTATTCATACAATAATCCTTCACATCTCTCAATAGCGAGTCTCTAGCCTCTATATAGGCCTCATACATAGAATACCATGGGCTTATTACATTATTGTTAACTATTTGTGGTCCCTTACATGATATGGGTTATCCACCTTATTTATTACTATGGCCCATCCCATTATTACATTATTCCCTTGGGTACCTCCCTTTGTACCCCATATTATCCCCCCTAGGTATACTACAAGTTTTTTGGGTGTTTAGGGTTCTACATTATTTATCAATAATAAATATGACTTCAATCCTCATTGTAACATAGTCTAAAGGCATGTAGCCACCACATCTCTTCTTAGAGATAAGCTATCATCGTTCGAGATAATTTATTTACATTATGTTTGTAAGCATATTTCAAAATTTGATATTAATGAAATGAAGTGTTATTTCTGTTGCATCTCTATATTTATGGTTATATCTATGATTTGTTACGTTCCTATTTAAGTTCAGATCAATATCCTGTAATGTAATTTTCTTCTTTTTATACCAGAGCTTCAGGAATTTCTTCTGCACATTAATATTGATAGTACCCACTGATTCCATCCAAGGGTATCCCAAAACAACATCCACATTAGCCATATCTGAAACATACAAATCAGAATGCAATACATACTTATCCATAGAAATATTCAAATCTTTATAAACTTGCACCTCCTCATTATTAACCTGTGTGTGCTCCCTTTGTTTTGCTGGACTTGTAATTTTTTTTGCCAAATTGACATTTATGAGATTTTGCTTACAACTAGGATTTATGGACACAACAAACTTCTCCTTCTGAATGAATCCATGAACCTGAAATAAAGATATACCAGTAGAAAATAACCCCTTACATGTCTCATTCTCCTGTTTTCTAGCATGAGACCATTTGTCTAAAAGGACTCTTTCCAATTTTTCATTTGACAGTTTGGTTCTGACAGTTTGGTCAAGTGAGAACCACCATCTGGCAGCCTCATCTTTCATACTAAGTCCCACTGAAACCTTCCAAAGTGTCCCATATGTGAACTATTTTCTCTGTATGAATTCTTCAATAGTAGGGCTATCATCTTTCCTTGTAAAATTAAGATCTGTCATGAAGAATGTTTTGAAAAAAATTCACTTACTTGGCTAAAATTCGAAATGGCCACAATTCTGTCAATATTGCTCAGAATCTCTATTATGACCTATTTTCAGAAATGGAACAACCATTCTGCATCTTCTCATGTGGTAGAAATCCTGATCTAGGCACTGGAATTTCCTATTCGTGTTGCAACTGTCCCACCATCACAAAAAAATGTTGAAAAAAGAGCTGATTTTAAATCAACGATATCTCCTTCATTCGGACTCTGATTCGACTGATTTTTTTTTTGAATTTGGGTATTTTTTTCATAATCAATCCAGATCTGCAATTATATTTTTCATATTTTGTATGAGAACATACAGATATGCTCCACAAACTCTCCGCCAAAAAATGTCTGCAACAAAACTGATTTTTAAATCAGCGAGATCTCCTTCATCCGAACTCCGATTCGGCCTTTTTTTTTTAAACTTGGGTATTTTTTCACAAAAAATTCAAATCTACAATTATATTCTTTAGATTGTGCACCAAAATGTACAGATCTGCGCCACAAACCCGCTGACCTGAAAAAAAAATGTCTGCATCCCAATTGATTTTTAAATCATCAAAATCTCCCTCATTCGAACTCCGATTCGGCCAATTGTTTTTGAACTTTGGTATTTTTTCACAAAGAATCCAAATCTGTGATTATATTTTGTACATTTTTTACCAAAATGTAGAGATCTGATCTGCAAACTCACCGCCCAAAAAATTCCTGCAAAAAGAAAAATCGCCACTTTGCCCAAGAAAGTGATCTAATACCACTTGTTATAGATTTGATCCAAAAATATAAGATAATAGAGGTCACCCCAAGAATAAGAATATCTGAATATAGAAATGCTTCACTTTATTAATCAAACCCTTTAGGTAGGGCAACACCATACATTCACTCCTTAAGGAAGGAGAACACTCCACAAGCCATATGCCTGTTCATACAATAATCCTTCACATCTCTCAATGGGGAGTCTCTAGCCTCTATATAGACCTCATACATACAATAACATGGGCTTATTACATTATTGTTAACAACTTGTGGTCCCTTACATGATATGGGTTAACCACCTTATTTATTACTATGGCCCATCCCATTATTACATTATTCCCTTGGGTACCAACCTTTGTACCCCATATTATCCCCCTAGGTATACTACAAGTTTTTTGGGTGTTTACGGTTTTAAATTATTTATCAATAATAAATATGACTTCAATCCTCATTGTAACACAGTCCAGAGGCATGTAGCCGCCACCTCATCTCTTCTTAGAGATAAGCTACCATCGCCCGAGCTAATTTATTTACATTATGTTTGTAAGCATATTTCAAAATTTGATATTAATGAAATGAAGTGTTATTTATGTTGCATCTCTATATTTATGGTTATATCTATGATTTGTTACGTTTCTGTTTAAGTTCAGATCAATATTGTAAGAAACATGACCCTAGACTCACTTAACTCAATCTTTAGGGAATCGATGACTATCTTGGTATTATCACTCACACACTCTAACATAATTACATCAATAATGAAATCTTCCATTTTTTACAAAGTCCAATAGCTTGATATCTAAGAGATCATAGAAAAACCCTTTACATATTTACCAAAATCATAAAAATACTAAGCTTAGTTTTGATTACTATAACATAGGACCCTAACAGACTCTATGGAACTCGAACTTTCCCCTTGATAGGGCCTTGGTTAAGATGTCTACATCCTTCTACTATGTATGAATGTATTGTAGCATAAAAATCTGCACAAAATCTCTAAGATGACGGTACTTGATGTCTATATGTTTGGACCTATCATGAATCAATGGATTCTCACAGAGTTTTATGCAACTTTGATTGTTACAGTGAATCAATGTAGGCACCATCCCCTAACTAAAGAGTCCTACCTGGATCTTCCTCATCTAAATAGCCTTGCAAGATTTCCGACTAGCAGTGATGTACTCAGCTTTTGCTAAACTGAGTGCAACTGATATCTTCTTCCTACTATACCAATAAATTGTTGTTGACCCAATACTGAAGACCGCTCCTGATGTTCTCTTCCTATATGTGGGATTCCCAACCCAATCTACATATGTGAATCCTTGAAACCTCACTCCATCAGTCTATATGCACCATAATCCAAAGTCTATTATGCCTCTAAGGTATCTCAAAACATGTGTCACTACTTTCCAGTGGACCTTGGAAGGATCCACCATGAACTTGCTCAGCTAGTTCATGGAAAAACACATACCAATCCTTGTGTTCACCAAATACATAAAGGACCCAATTAATTACATGTAGATTGTACCATCTGATATATTTGTTGTGGAGGCATCCTCCATTCTCTAGTTAGTACTTAGAGGAGTGTCCATGGATTTTCATTCCTTCGTGTGGAATCTTTGAAGGATCTCATAGGTGTACTTCCCCTGTCTAAACATATCTCTCCATCACCCTTCCAAACCTCCAATATAAGGAAATAGTGCATCAACCCCGTATCCTTCATCTAAAATTATTTTGTAAGGTCCTCCTTGCAATCCTAGATCAAACTATCATCTCTTGTCATAATCAAATCATCAACATAAAGAATCAATATGATCAAACAATCATTTACCCATAATATAGTATAGGTTGGAATCTACCTCACTCTGGCGAAGCCCAATTCTCTGAGATAAGAATCAATGCAAGTGTACCATGCCCAAGGTGCCTGCTTGAGCCCATAAAGAGCTCTCTTCATCCTACACGCATGTGTCTCTACTCAAGGTCTAGAATCCCTCTAGCTTAATGTAGATCTCTTCCTCAACCACTCCATTGAGGAAATTTGTCTTGACATCCATCTGGTGGATATTCCAGCCCATCTATGCTTCTAATGCAAGTATGGTCCTAATATATGAGTACCTTTCCACTGGGGCACAAGTCTTTAAATAATCAATCCTCTCAATCTATGAGAAGTCCTTAGCCATAAACCTAGCCTTGTACTTCTCCACGCTACCATCTGTTGCATGCTTCACCTTATACAACCACCTGGAGCCAATAATTGATTTTCCCAAAGGTCTAGGAACAATCTCTCATACATCACTCTTCATTATGGAGTCATACTCCTCCACCATGGCACCCACCCAAACTTGATGGGAAGTTTCCTCTTCAAAAGAAGACGAACTAGAATCTATCAATCACGTCATCAATTCCATGTATCATGTGTATCTATTTAGTGATCTATGTTGTACAAGAACTAGGAGGTCCAACCTTATCTGGCACTTCCTGCACCAATCTGTCAACCAACCTGTTCCTCTTCCTCCCTTCTGTGGGAGTCATTGTGTGAGTGGGTGCCTCCACTCGGCCTGCTTTCTTCTCCACATCATGTGGTGGCTCCACATCATCCTCTTGGAATTCCCTCTTTCCCTTAGGTAAGGGCTGACTCTATGAATCTAACTGAGTCTCCTCGGGAGCCAGAAGCTCCTCTTCTGATGATATGCTTAACTCTCACTTGATAGAAATCCTAATGGATTTCTACTCATCAAAACACATCCTTCTCAAAAAGGTATTTTTGAGAGAAGGAATGCACACCCTATAAACATGATTTGTCTCAATATAGCCCACAAAGATACCCCTCCCTACAATGGGCTCCAACTTTTTTTTACCATCTTTGGACACATGACAGTACACCATGGACCCAAAAATGACAAAGTGGGAGACATTTAGATTCCTTCTAGTGAAAGCATCCTTAAGTGTAATCATCCCAATAACTCTGTGAGGACTCTTATTCTGCAAGTACAAAGTTGTGTTGCAAGCCTCTACCCACAAGGATAAGGGCAACACCTAGTCATGTAACATGGCTCTAGTAGCCCCAACAATAATCCTATTCTTCCTCTCTGAAACCCCATTTTCTTGAGGATTTATGGGGTGCAATCAACTCTCTCCTAATGCCCTTCTTGGCACACAAATCTCTAAAGGTATTGGATACATACTCTCTTCCATTATCACTCCTTAGGGACTTGATTTTCTTCCCTATATCATTCTCCGCTAAGGCCTTGAATCCCACAAACTTGGAATAGACCTCATCTTTCTTCTTCATGAAATAAATCAAACATTTACAAGAAAAATCATCATTGAAGATCACATAATACCTGTGTTTGGTGATGGAAACTATGGAGTGGGGGCCACAAACATCTGAATGAACTCTCCCCAGAATAGTTCTAGCTTTAATATCTCGACCTTGAAAGGAATATTTGGCATACTTTCTAAGAGTGCATCCCTTGGACACATCATGATGATCAATGGTGCATTGTGGTAGTCTAATGGTAATTGGTTGTAGTACCTTCAATGCTCCATGATGTAGATACCTGATCCACCTGTGCCAGAGCTCTCCAACATCTTGTCCCTAAATAAACTCTACCATTTTTCTTGAGGCTACATATGCATCAACCTCCAATTTGTAGAGGTCCTTGATCCTAACACTAATCTGCATGACCTGTCCTAAAGAAGCATGCTTGAGGTAGGCCTTCCCTTTATTGAATACTACATCATATCCTTTGTCTTCAAGGACTGCTACTGAGACAATACTTTTCTTCAATCCTAAAACATACGTCACATTCTTGGTATGGAGAAGGGAACCAGACTCCCTCCTAAATATTACTATACCAATTCCTTTGGTCATCTATCTGTTATCACCCCAAGAAACTCTCCTAGGTTGTATCTCAGAGATGGTCGGGAACATTACAAACTCAACTTAATGTTGGAAATGGATGAATGGAAGGAATGATGCTTGTTCAAGACGGATAACCACTCCTACTTTGCTTGACACTAGACATGCATGAACACCCCCAGACTACAAGGCTTTAGACCACCAATTACTCACAGTTGAAGAATTGGGTGAATATGGAGAATACTGACCGCACCAGCAGATGAACAAAATCCTGTGATGGCCGGCTGCAACTAGTAAAGAGGTCTGCAAATATAATTCCCAAATGTACAGATAGGATGGCAACTCTCTGGCATTAGGGGAAAAGAAACATGAATAACACTTTCATTGATACATATAATATTTTAACACAGAGGTAGGATGACAGCTCCTCTGATGCTAAACATCGAGAGTTCAGGAAAACTGCATAACATGCATAGCCTATAACATAATAGGAATGGAAAGTGAGCAATTAACAACAAAAGAAGCTTGTATTAGTTGAAAATGAAGACGAGACACTGCAAGTATCAAAGCAGTTACAGTCTCTAGAAGTTGAACCTTACATCAAAACAATAACCATCAACCCTGATTACATCTTGTTTCTGGGTATATATAGAGTTTGAATACAAAGGCACTTGGCCATTCTAAGTGTGGAGGGGTCATAATTGACCACCAACCGCTTTAACTGCCTGATGGAGTCTGAGTGTGATTGCTTGCTTCAGTAGATAAATTTGATCTTTTTCCTACGCTCTGGTCTCCTTCTTGGGCAGGTGGAGTGTCATGCAGAGTGAACTTCCGTAGCTATTCAATGCCTTCACCTACTCGGGCCCTATCCTTTTCTCTCTCAGGCATATTGTCTGTTGAAGGTGGTTGTTGAGGAGCTAATGCACCGTGTACTAGCAACTGGTCACCTTCATCCTTCAGGTGCATGGGACAATTCAAGGACGTAAACTACACAGTAGATTGATGAACTGAATGGAGGAACAAAATTGGTCGTCGGATTGGACAGATGGACAGCGGGTATGGCTTGGCGGAAGGTATCGGGAGAAAATAGGGCAAAACGTTCATGGGCCATTGGATCTTGGGTGAGCAGATCCAACGGTCATCCGGTGGAGGAGACGTATAGGGGTTAACGGTTGGAGAAAGCGGTTTTGGCAGTGGGTGGTATTGATCGCACCGCCATGGGTCGTCGGGCGGTAAAAGTACAAGGGTGTGTGATTCCATTCAGATGGTGATGCGTGGCGGCAGGGAAGAACGAAAACCACTTTTATCGCGAGTTAACATGCTGTCATTTCACGAGAGTGGGAAGAGCGAACGCCGTCTGATCATGGCAGAGATGATTGGACGGTGGGGAATCAGGTGGGCAAGTTATTCATTGAACGCGACGTGGAATTGTTGGATCGTGATGTGATGATCGATGGCTATAATTAGAAGGCGGCTGTGGGCTACGGAGGCGTGGGATCATGTGGAGGTGGTTGTATGAGGGTTTAGGCTTTACGCTTAGGCTTAAGAGAAAAAGGCTTTTTATATGATTTTCAACAATAAGCCCGGGAAATGGAAATGAAAGGAGGATGAGAGGGGCGGAAGGGGAGGTAGAATGACCAGTATAGGCTTCCTTTGAGCGAGAACAAGGACCGAGCTTACTTTTTACCTCCAAATACAAGCAATATGTAACAGAGCTAACACTATCTACCATCATCTATAAGCTCGATATGGAATTGCATATATTTCTCCTACAAACTACTGAAGAATTCTTTATTCCCTGTCATGTGGAATGAAGCCCCTGAGTCAATGCACCACACACTACCTCGAACTGAGTTTCCGATGCAAGAAATTAAAGAGAAATCTAATTCATATTGAGAAGAGAGTGCTTCTCATCATGTTGTTGTTGCAACATGCTTGTTTGATTTCTTGCTTGGACATTTTGTAGCATAGTTCCCAAATTCATGACAATAAAAACACTTAATTTTTCTAAGATCCTTCTTTTTCATGGCTCCATTCTAACTAGACTCAGTCTTGCCTTGGATTTTCTTTCCCTTGGATTTCTTCCCTTTGCCAGCTAAATAAAAATTCTCCTCATCACCAGTCCTAGCCGAGACTCCATCCCTTGTATTCCTTCTTATCTCTTCTTGCATAAGTTCTAACCATAATTTCTCCCAATCAGGGAGCTTATCTTTTCCATTCACAACATCCTAGAAACTTTGTCAGGATTTTGGAAGCCCAAGAAGACAAAGGATCATAAGATCTTCAAGTGGAACTATCTCTCCAACACCTCCAAGTGCATCCCTCACTTGAGAAAACCTGGAGAGATATGCAACAATGGTCTCATTCTTTCCCATTTGAATGTTCCTCAATTTTTCCTTCAAAGCAAGTTTTCTAGCATCACTACTACTTTTGAAAAGATCAATAAGGGCCTTCCACATCTAGAATGTTGTCTCCATCCCATGAAAATTTGGAACAATATGGTCTCTAACTTCTTCTAGGATCATCCTCTTAGCTTTGGCAGTGTCCTTCCTCCATTTAGTCAGCGGTTGTGGATTTGATGCAGGAGGCTTAGGAATATTAGTCTTGATGTATTCAAAAACTTCATTATCATCCAATATATCCTCCACCCTTTCCTTCCATGGAGAGAAATTCGAAGTCCCTTATAGAGCATGATTTTTCCTCAAACCATAAACTGACATGATTCCTGCACTTGTAGAATTCCTGCAATATCTACTCTTCTCTTTAATGTGCTTTGAATATAATCAAGGAACTCAGTTTTTATATTAATTTCTACTCTGATACCATGTAGAAAATCCTTGAAACCTTGTGATTTCTAATAAGAGAAAACTGATAAAAAAAGACACAATATTTCTCTACCAAAAAATTGTGGAAAGAAAACAATAAATTGAAACAAAATCATGCATAGAACACAAAATTTATCTGGTGACCCACTAGGAAAAACCCTCCTGCTTGTATTGAATCAACTGTGCAATCTGATCTATTACAAAGAAATAACTTCAAGCCTGAAGCTCCCTGCAATATTGATCAACTCTACACAAGACTTTCATAACACTTAGGCAAATAAGGCCTTCTAGGAAGCTCCTATTTCCTAGCACAAATCTGCCCATAAGAAAATAGGAATTTCTCCTATTTCCTTGTGCAATTCCTAAGAGAAATAGCTCCCCCTTCTCAACCATGCCTATACACAAAAACTTGTATTCAATAATGAATTACAATTGTGCCATCATACAATCTCAATAGGAAATTTGAATTGCATGACCTACTAGGGTTAAATTTAGTAGCTATTGCAGCTAAGTGAGAGTAAGTTGAGTTAACAAAAATTCAACTACTCAATTAAACTCAAATCTATCTCTATTCTAGAACTAGAGATCAATTAACTGACAGATACTAGAGTCAACTCCACTAGGTAGCTAATTTTAGCAATAAACTAGTCCACAACTCACTTAAAGCCATATAACTCAAATTAACAAACAATAACTTAGTGATAGGTCAGATCACACATGTTAACTCACAACTAACTCAAGCATCTATGAGATTGAATTCAAACTGACATCTTTGACTAAGGCACAAGTCAAAGAAGCCATTCCTTGCTACATTTTCAACAAAATTATATTTTAAAATATAATTATGTAAATAGTCTATAAAAATTAATATATATGAAAGAATGTAGTCACTGTAATATATTTTAGAGATGTCTATATTTTTTTACTATAATTTAAAGTTTTTAAATTTTGGTTTTTTTTAAGCATTTTTTGTTATTAATTTTATTGAAAATTTCATAAGGATTTATTAAAATGACAAGTTTGAATTGTTAAATCTACATAACTTGAGTGGTGATTTATGTATTTTCATGGAATTGAATCTACTTTTATATTCAAAAAATTCATTTTAAATAAACGAAAACCATGAATATAGTTTAATGAAACTAAAAAACAATATACATAATATTTCTTAACAAAAATAAAACAACTAATTAAACATTATTCTCAAATACATCACCAAAAATTAAGAAATGCTATTAACTAATATTTTTTTTATATTAATATATATATGTATGTTTATTTTATATATATATTTTTTGTTTTATTTTTTATTAATATATATAATTTTGAATAATTAAATTGATTTGAAATATATTTTTAATATAATAAATAAAGGTCATCTTAAAATTGAAATATTGGAGAAAAAAGTAAAAGTGAAATAAAGAAAAAAAAAATATAAAAAAAGAAAAATAAAACAAAAACAAAAAAATTAGTAATTAATTAGAAAATACTATGTACTAAACAACCATTGAAAAAAATAACAACAAATCATTTCCCAATATTAAACTATAATAAATAGCATTAAATTTTTAATTAAGAACAAAATAATGTATAGTCCAAAAACAAAACTATCTGAGTAATACCCTCAGGACAAATATATAAATAAAAATTATATAAATGTTTAAATTAAAATATTATAGAAAAAAAACCATATAAAAATTAATAATAAATTAAAATGATATTAACAAAGTTGTCAACGTCATAAAAAAATTACAATTTAACAAATAAAATTTTAATAAATAAAAAGTAAAGAAAATAATAAAATTCGTAAACAAATTATGAATCGAAGATGTAAATGGAAGCTTCTCAAATGGTTAAGTTTAAGATCCATATCGTTGTCAAGATGTAAGATGGAACCTCTTTTGAAGAATCCATTATGTTATCAATATCAATAGAATATTTTAATATAATATGTAATTAATTAAAAATTAATTTATATATGAAAATGTTATATAATATATTTTAAAGATATGTATTTTTTTATTATAATTTTTTTTTTATATTTTACTTGTATTTAGGTAAAAAAAAAAAAAAAATTTTTGCTAGTTTATAAGTGTGATTTTTTCGAAAGTTTTCTGGTTTATTTTCTGATCTAATTTGTCTAGAATCCTACAAGGATTTATTGGAAGTATAAGCTTGACAAGTAAACTCTTAAAAAAACTAATTTAAACAATACAAATCAAAAGTTGACCACAATCTTTTTTGTGGGATTCCAACCAAATATCCACTCAAATCTCCTGAAAGTCTTACTTCAAGACTACTTCATTTTTTTGCATAATTTAATAGATAGATGAAATAGTTTTTCCGAGGGGAATTGGAAATATAATTTTTAAAGAAATTGTGATTTCTTGTTATTTAAAATTCAAATTTTGTACTTTGAAAAACCATAGAGGCACTTCATCTTTGCAAATTAAACACCTTAAACCTATGATTTTTACAAATCTATAGTGGATTTTGTGCAAAATTGATTTGAAAAAATGTTTGGAAAAGGACCATTCTATCTATTAGTTAGACTTTTTTTTCCAAACAATTATATTCAAAATTTGACAGAAATTTATTAAAATGACAAATTTAACATGTGAAATCTACATGAATTGAGTAATTTATGAATTTTTTATGGAACTAAATCCATTTATGTATTCAAAAATACATTTTAAATAACAAAAAAAACTATAATATCATAAAATATTATTATCATCACACTCTCTAACCAAAAATCCAAAACAAAAAATCCATAAATAAAATATATATCTAATTAAACCATAAATAACCTAATTTGTTATATTGAACATATATATTATTCAAAAATACACTATTTTTGATTAAAAATAAATAAAATAATATTTATCCAAACATACAATTTTGCAGTCAGTACTAATAAAGAAAATTAAAAAAAAAAACTCTTCACCCAATAAGAAGACCAAGGCCATCCATCAAATCTGAGTTCAGTTGCGGATTGGCATGGAAAATATAGAATCTCAATCATAGATGTTAGGTTGCCTCGAATTCTTGCCTTATCTAGAACAATCTTAAGCGTCGCCCAATACCCCGTAACGACAAAGTTCGGGTAATGTTGGCGGAAAAAACGATGCAGAGATAATAGTCTTCACGGTTTTTAGACTTCAGGGATGGCCGCTGATTCAGGAAATCAGCTTCACCATTTTTAGTCTCGGGAGATGGCCGCTGAGTCAGCAAATAATCTTCATACCTAAAGCCTCACGTCTCTGATTTCCGACTAAAAAAGTCGGGAACAAAACTTCCAGAAGACTGAGATTTTACGGCAGGCGATCGTCACTCGCCGCCCGTGAACATCATTATCACGATTTCGAACGAGGGACGGTTAATGGATCGCGGCTATGCGGGTCCCGAGAGCGACGAAATTGGAGGAAGATTGCCCCAAAGGATTTGCAGATTTCGCGCACCCAATCTGACTTGGGCGGGGCTCACACAGTTGGATGGAGATTCCGAGACCGGCGGCGGAAGTCATCATCTAGAAGCTATGGGATTGCCAAACTTGAACCCGAAATAATGTCAAGGTCGTGAGGTCGATTCTCTTGAAGAACACGGCACAATATCTGACGTTCATATCTGTTCGTTAAAGATGGATAATCACTACTGTTAATATCGCCTATTTTTTATTAATTAAATGTTCTTGAAATTAGTTTATTTTGGGAGGTTAATTTACGGGATAAGAAGAATAAAAAATTAAGTGTAGCTTTAATTTTTATTTAAAAATAAAAATAAAATAAGTAAATCACTTTATCCACTTATATGTACATATAAATACTCCTAAGGTATGTTGGAGATGGGAGGCGAGTTCTGCTACTGGGATTTTTTATTTTTTCAAACTTCAAATCATTGCCCACATTTTTGACAATTATTGCTCTCTACATTTATAAATCTCTTGTGGGCCGCGGCAGTTTGTAATCAAGCTCTCAGATACATGGGATTTAAGCTGCCGTGAGTTCCATTTCTCTGCAAGTATCGTCCGAATTTCAATTTTACCAGTCGTGTGGATTGATAGAGTTAGGATGAAAAGCAGACGATTAGCACTGGCGAATCATTTAGAGAACCCAGTTGCCAATGGCAGAGATCTTCATTTAGTCGTCAGGGGAAATTCTGAGATTCTGAGTTTTGCTTCCCCATTTTATGGCGTGATATTGGCGGACAACAACAATAGCCCTTCTGATAACAGTGATGATCTCTATGGTGGCTACAGTGGCAGTTTTAGCGCTACCACGGTGATTATCCTCGCCGTGCTGATCAGCGCGTTTTTCGTCATTGTGTTTTTCTCGATCTGTTTCCGCAGATGTGCCACAGAAGAGGAAAACCTGAGAACTTCGAGACGAGGGGGCGCAGGGATGGACAATGGACTGGTACGGATGGTAGACCCGGGCCACCGTGGTCTCGACCGCGCCGTCATCGAAAGCTTCCCGGTGTTCAGCTACGATATCGTGAAGGGCCTCAAGGCGCAGAGGAAAGAAACGCACGAATGTGCCGTCTGTATCTGCGAATTCGAAGACGACGAGCAGCTCCGCTTGCTGCCCAAGTGCAGCCATGCCTTTCATCCGGAGTGCATCGATAGGTGGCTGTTCTCGCACACAACGTGCCCTGTCTGCCGAATCAGTCTGGTGCCCACGGACGAGGCCAACCCTGCGGGTACCGGCTACGGAATCATTGAATCCCCAGTGATTACAGCGCCACACGATTTAGGGCTTGTGACGATGGGAGCCAGCTACAGGAGCGCTTCCACGGGCAACGATGTCGAGATCCCTGTAGCGCCATCGAGCACCGACTCCCAAGAATCGTTCGCCGTGGTAGGCCACGATCAGAGCGAGAAATTCCGTCGCTCGTACTCCACGGGGCATTCTCTGGTGAGGATACGCAAGGACTCCGATCAGTTAGCAACGGAATGGTATATTTCCACGACAGAAGGGCTAAAACCCGGTCATCACAGGAATTGTAGCCTCACTGCACCCTCTCACTCGCGCTCTCCGGGCCCATCCACATCCGGAACACTTCCCGGTCTCTCAAAGCAGGCTTCAATGAGCAGCACCGCCTCGCACATCCGAGACACCAGTGGATCAGGGCGTCGCTGGTATGAGCGCGGTCTGAGATCAGAGCGATTGAATATATCATCCATTTATCCCACATCGTTGCTGAGATCTTTTTCGGTGCAAAGGACCCCGGCTTATTCCGGGAATCAAGAATCTTCTACAAGTTCTCAGCAGGACCGCGGGAAGACATATTTGCAACCTCTGAAGCGCACACTAAAGAGGCTCACAGGCAGAGAAAAAGAAGAGGCAGATAATTCGCACAGCGGGCGGGGATCTTCCAGGGGAGTTTCTGATAATCCGCACATCGAGCGGGGGTCTTCCAGTGAGGTTGCAGATAATTCGCAGAGCGGACGAGGGTTTTCCAGAGCGGGTGCAGATGAAAACGGGAGTCATGTTTAAGAAGCTACAGGGCCAGCTGGCTCAATACAGCTAGAGGGCTCAATTGGGTCCTGGCATTTTCGTTGCATTGCAACCCTTTTGACGTTAATATAATCAGAAAATAGGTTGCACAGTAAAGCTAAAGCTACTGCTGTAGCTTAGCATTTGTTGATATATTTCAGTAAGAAATCTGCAAGTAACTCAGAAAAATTAAGTAGCACTACAATTGTTGAACGGACTATGTTAAATCTGATCTTCCAAGGCTAAATCTAATGGACTACCGTTTCCCAATTTAAGGTGCTAGGAAAAAAGGGAAAAATTTGCAACTGAAAGCAAGTGCCTTCAAGAAGGTGAGATTATCTTGCAAAGCCTTTATATGTTGGTCCAACTACTGCAAGTAGATCTGTGAATGTGTCTTCCAGGTCTCAAATGAGTATGTAAATAAGGTCTCTAAGATACTTTAGGTTTCATTGATAGCCATGAAACTCTGCCCAAGTCTAAGCTACCATAGTGGACTTTATGCTTTTTGGAATCAGGGTACTGGTTGGAGCCAGATCAAAGTCTAAGCTACCATAGTGGGCTGCCCTGAATTCTTATTGGAATTAGGGTACAGGTTGGAGCCAGATCAGCTGCTAGTGAGTTGAGGTTAGAAATAGGAGCATTATTTCTAGGAGAGCAGGCTATGTAGTATTCTTGCCCCATTGGTGAGCTCTGAGAAAGCCATGCAGTATACTTGCCCTGGCGCCCAGGTGTGAGCTCTATGGTAATTTTGTCTAGAATGGCGAGATTTCACTATCCTATTGTGGTTAAAAAGGCATGCTCACACTACTACTTTGCATTATCATTGCTCACTGAACAGCTTGTGGTCATTAAAATTCAAATCCAAGTAATTAAGTAATTCATCACTTTTGCAGTCGAATAGAATGCGGCTTTATCCGCATATATAATTATCAACTAATTTCTTTGCCGGCGCAAAATGTGCATAAATCTTCTTTGCCTATTCTAACTGATTCTATAAAATTTCACTAAAATAGTAAAGCAAAACCAAGTTTAAAATGGCCATTTTAAAATTAATTTTAATTAAAAAGATCATCAAAATTTAACATCAAATTATATAACAATTATTAAAATGGGAATATTGTTGGTATCTAATTATCAACTTCTTTCTTTGGGGCCGCAAAATGTATATAAATTTTATATTACTATTCTAACTGATTTTGTAAAATTTCACTAAAATAGTAAAATAAGACTAAATTTAAAAGGACCATTTTAATTCATTTTATTTAAAAAAAATCATCAAATTTAAACATCAAATCCTATCATAATTATTTTTTAATGCTAATATGTTAATATACATACTCTTATATAATTTATTTAATATATTACATAAAAAGTCAATTATATATTTCAAATAAATTATATTAAAAGATAAATTAAGAATCCAATATGATGAGACTTTCCTATCAAGTAGCACGTGACAATTCTTGAAATTGTCATTCATTGTTTACAAATGAGTTAAGAAGATGCATTTTCAATTTTCTGTGTAGTTAAAACTTATGGATATATAAAAAAAATTATTTTATTTTAATGGAAAAAAAATGATATCATTAAATACTAAACAACGATATAAAAGTGGAAACTTGATGGTGTAACATCCCTCCTCCCAACCCAAAAAAATCTCTTTAACCATGGAGTAAATCGTAGTAATATTATAGTATTGTTTTATGGTTGATAAAAATGTATGGAATACAAATTGTTACAGTTGGCTAATGATCACAAGATTTGCAAGTGATCACAGCTATTTTGATTGTGGTTAGGATTTGCAACTGAATTTAAAAGCGGGAGCATGATCATGGATTTTTTTGGCTGGGAGCCTTGGCAGTTTATAATTTATTTTTATAACAGGTAATTTCTATTCTTTTATTAAAGTTAGTATATATCTAACTTATTATGGTGAATTTGTAACTTGTTTGAGTAATTTACAGGGTAAATTTCTATTTTATTTTTAACTCATTTGTTATTATGTTTGTCAAAATTAGCATACATCTAAATTATACTATGGTGAATTTGTAACTTGTTTTTGTGAATTTGTACCTTACTATGATGAATTTGTAACTTACTATCGTGATTTGTAACTTGTTTTCATTAATTTGTAACTTACTATAGTGAATTTGTAACATGGCTCATTTGTTATTAATGTTTGCCAAAATTATCACATTTTTCAATCCAAGCCAAATATACTAAAAAATTATGTTTTAGCAAGAGTAGAGACTAATTAATGTTATTTTGTTTTCAATAATATTATTAACTAGCATTTGCACCAGATGTTGCAAAGAAAACGCCGTAAGGCATAAAGTGCGGAAATCCATTATCCATGTAGTGTGTGCATTATTCAACAAGGTGGATCTCTCTAAATTTGTTGCAGACATTTATGTTGTTGCATTGCTAATTTATTTAGGGTCTACTACTACCTCCTCTTCTTGGAATATTAAATTTCTTATCACCCCATGATGACAATCCCTCTAATTATTGGCATCACAATTTTTTCCACTTTAGTGGGTTTACCTTCAACCTAAAGAAACATGAATTTGAGTCACTCAATTAAAAAGAAATTGCTAAATTGCTATTTATCAGGATTTGAGTAAAAACAATTAATAACTCATATTTACAACCCTTCAAATATTTACAACCTTTTAAGTCTTGTATTTATAAGTCATTTATAACCCTTTAAAATGAAACTAACTATCTATATTTTTATCAATAATAAAAAGATTCTTCTTTATAAAATTGACACTCACATGCTACTCCTATATATTTATCTTATATTTAATATTCAATGTCCATCAATTGAATGACAAGATGAAAGCTCAACTTAATTGCACCTTTAAAAGGTGACTTAAAAGTTTAATTGGTAATTATTTATTCAGTAATTTGTACATTGTTAATTGCAATTTCTCTTGAAAACCAATGTTTATATCAAAATTTTAAAAATTAACACCCACTTCTCCTGTAGTCTTGTAGTCTGGTGTTTCTTTATTTGATCGTGGTACTCAAGATTGCCTTTCTCCAAAGTATCCAATGTGAAGATGATATCTTATGTGTTTCCGTTTTCTCAGTAGGTTCATGTGATTATTATTATTTTTGGTGTTAATGTCTATGTTTTTTTTATGCCCATCTATTATTTATTATCTAAACATTGATGTTTGAAAATCTGTAAGTGGCTAGTGTGGAAATTGCAAGGTATGCTGAGAATTTGGTTATCTAGTAAGCTTAGAGTCATTCTTGAGTCACTATCTTTACCATCTCAGAAGAAGAAAAGCCTATTGAATTGAAAAAGAGCCCTAAAAAGTATTAGGATCCATGGGTCTTTTTTTTTGCATCA
Organism: Pinus taeda; assembly: GCA_000404065.3. Taxonomy (NCBI): domain Eukaryota; kingdom Viridiplantae; phylum Streptophyta; class Pinopsida; order Pinales; family Pinaceae; genus Pinus; species Pinus taeda. The sequence continues at coordinate 32,359 of APFE030053652.1, forward strand.
TGTAGCAAGATAACATGGTTAATTGATTATGCCACATGAAGAATTAGCCTTTGCCAATATTTAGGCTTATAACTAGGTGATTTTTTCTACTAATATTCTTATACCAATTTACCATGATAATTCTCTTTTAAATTAAAAAGAAAGCATCGTTTTTTAGTGTTTCAACTTCATTTATAAAGAGTTTAGTACTGATAATTAGTAGATTATATGAAATTTTGAAAATTGCACTAATATATTATTGTTGTAAGGCTCTACACTCCCAACGGAACTCATATAGTGAGTTGATAAAGAAATGATAAGTTTTTAAAATGGTGAGGATCTATGATGCGCAAAAGGCGATGCTTGTCATCAACAAAGTTTTGACCCCATGCTGCAAAATCCTTATCTGAAGGTGGCATCCCAGTAAGAATCTCCAGGAAAAAAAAAAAACCCAAAGGAATAAACATCCCACTTTTGGTTGGGTTTGAGAGTTTTCAATGCCTCTGGGGCCCGGTAAGGAGATACAAAGTTCTTGGACGTGCCTGAACTGCCCAGCAGATCAGGTGTTGTTTGCAGGCTATCGCGGGAGCCAGTGGAGCGTTTGCTCCCTGAAAATATACCTTGAAGGTTCCTTAAGTGGATAGCAGAGCTACTATACTTGACATTGGCATTGTTCAATAGCTTTTCTAGCCCAAGATCTGCTATGTATGGCTCCATGTCAAAGTGCGGAAGGATGTTGCTTGGCTTAATATTTTCATGAACAAACTTTCTTTCATGTAAATAAGCCAGGCCTCTGGCTACTCCCTTTGCAATTTTAATCCTAGCCAACCATGGTAGATAAAAGGGAGAGTTTGATGACCTTCCTGCAAGATTGGAGAGATATAGTGTTAGTCAATGTTAATGTGAAAGGATCTTAAAAGGATAAGCTGAACAACAGAACATACCGCAAAAACAAAAAAGGTAGAGAACCCGTCCCCTGGAATTTTCTAGCATTCCAATTTCATAAGAGTGAAGTCCTCTCCTTTCTTGCTTTGGCCCGCCTAGCCATGTCGATTAGTCGGCTTCTCGATCTTCTCATTTTTGAGCTTGCGCTTCAGAAGTTCTGCCAAGGGCACCATCAAACCTGTCCTCCCGTACACAACCCCATTTCCATTCCCGTTCGCCTGCTTCATCTTCACCGGCTCATCTTCTCCCCCTCCTCGCTAAATTGCAAGCATCATAGGGCCGCCATGCCTATCGACTCAAAAAAATATTGTTATGATGTAACACAATATCCCAATACTGTAATGTAATTAATTGAGTCATTATGATGTGTTCAGTCTCCAAACTGAAGTAATTAATGTAGTCATCAATAAAATATGGCTTACCAGGAATATGGTATAATGGACCTGTTCAATATATAACAACGAAAACATTCCACAGAAACTGATATAAATACCGCAGCCAATTGTTCTCCATCTAAGAAAGAAGATGTTATGTAGAATAAGATACAAATACAAGCACAGGGTCACTTGTCTTATTTCATGGTCTTCCTAAGAAGGCTTATGAAGGAAGCTGTGTAGCATTCTCATGGTTTTGATAAATTATCATTTGTTGCTGAGATGAACATGTATATATAAATAATCTAACCTGAAAAAAGAGCAGTTTCTTCTTTGTATATGCAAACTATAGCTGAACCAATAAATCTAATATCTCAATATTGATTTGCATCAATTTCTTTTGGTCCAACCAGCAATTAAAATCCATCCCCTGCCACCGCAACAATAATACACCATATATCACTTTCCCATTAAAACTGAGAATGAGCTGCAAGTAAACTATGAGAACGCGGATGCCTCATAAGCATGGAGTTAAGTTTGATCCCTGAGCTTTGCTACAATCCTCAACTGTAGAAATATTGAAATTTTTAAGAAGACTCTGGCCATTTCATAAGTAGCTGAGTTGACATCAGAGTTTGTCTGTTGCTAAGGCCCAATCATAGAGGTGTCTATATGAATTATGTCAATGTCTAAGTAGAGCTGTTGAATATGGAATGTGGGTGTACGTCCTCATCTCTGTCCAACTTATGTCAAAGCAAGGATGCTACAAAGGAAGAAAGAATTGGTTAATCGGTTGTGGATGATGGCATTTTTTCTAAAAAATGCAATACCTCCTTCATTGATGGTCTCTTTTGAGGGGAAGCAGGAGCACAATTCAATGCAATCCCCACAGACACTGAGATTTCTTCCCTTCCTTCAACCTTTGGTCGAAGATTAGGATCTATGGTGCGCAAAAGGCGATGCTTTCCATCAATAAAATTTTGACCCCATGCTGCAAAATCCTTAACTGAAGGTGGCTTCCCAGTAAGAATCTCCAGAAAAATAACCCCAAAGGAATAAACAACCTCCAACTTTCACTTCCCTTCATTTTCTTATTCTTGGTGTTTGTATCCTTCATAAAATATAGAAAAGACTTTCAAGGTCTACAGTTTCATACACGGTCATTCTAAAAGGCATGGACAAATCAACCTTATTGGTGATGACTTCAATTTCAGGGACTTGTGCAATTACCAAGCCAGTGGGATACTTCTGAATAAGCCTAGAGACTATTTGGAATAATAGCAAATGAAAATTCACTATAATATCAAATGCCACCAAGGTTAGTTGATAACAATCTAGCAGAGATAGCCCCAAGGATTAGCTTGGTTAGAAGATGCTTTAGTGCAAACACTCAAGGAGGTCTCGGGATCAAATTTCATTAAATATCTAGTGGTTACCAGCAATAGCTAAACAGGGGAAAAGTGTGGAATCCACAAGGAACTCATTATATGCAGGCTTGTGATTACCAACAATAGCTAAACAGGGGAGATTGTGGAATACATAAGAAACTCATAATATGCAACTGATTGAAGGGCTATCCTTGTTAAAAATAAATAAAAAACAACCCTGCAGAAATGAATTGAACCAGATTTCGTGAAAATATACATGAAATGGAAAAAAGAGAACAAGAGAACCCACCATAATAGACATTTGCCAAGCTTCCATGTGGAATGTAGTCATAAACCAATAGTTTTTTCTCTATACCCCAATAGAAAGCTTGGAGGCGAACAATGTTGGGATGTTTAACCCTACCGATTGCTTAGCTTCTGCTTCAAAATCCTTGTACCTTTCCAAACCACCATCACCAAGTCACCTTACTGCAAAAGCCAGCCCATCTTCCAGAACTTCCTTATACAATATAGTATAACCACTGGCACCCAATATATTTGCAGAGGCTTTGAGTAGCTTATCTAATTCCATGTCAAGATCTCCATTTAATGTCACAAAATTTCCTTGCTGTTGATCTCCATTGTTCGGGGCACTTCCATCTGAGCTCTCATCAACTTTTTTAAGGCAGAGCCATCCAACTCTACCCGAACTGGAAGAACAGTCTCCATTGTTGTCCAACTGAATATGCCTGGTATTAGGCTCATGGCAGATAAAAGGGAGAATTTGATGACCTTCCTACAATCATAAACTTTCACAAAAGAAGCACGGTTAAGTTTTACGAGCCTTTATTGTAGTATGTAAATTTACTTCTTTATGTCTATATATCCCACAAAAGATTGTGTAGATTCCTACCTCAGCTCCACCAACAGTATTCAATCTACCAATCTCACCACCACTGGCCATTATGCGCTCTCTCCTACAGTATCATATATCAATACAAATCAAGAGCTTGAAACAATAAACTATCTAAACAAAGACTGGTTTCCACGATCAACCAACCAAAGGAATACAGAAACTCGTAGAGCACAAAGGGTCATGGTTTGTTCTGCATCATGGCAAGAATCTTGCTCTTCAAGATTGGCCTCAAGCCTATGATCAACAGTTAAAAGAGAAACCGACCCTCTAGGTGATTCAAGAATGCAGCGAGAATCACCTACAGATGCTACCATGATTGTCCAAGAAACACAATGGAGTTTTGAAATGGGTAGATTTTATAGTCTAACACCAACAACCAAAATTTTCTACATTGCTTTTATCAATATGAGAGCCTGAGAAGATAGGTGCAGGTGAAGCAACGGAGTTTTGAAATGGGTAGATTTTATAATCTAAAACTAACTCAAGAAAAATTTTGTACATTATTTTTATGAATATGAGAGCTTGAGACTATAGGTGCAGGTGAAGTAATGGAGTTTTGAAATGGAAATTACAACAATAAAATTCTAAAATGAAACAACAAATGGATTTGGTACAAATTTGTTTTTGTTTGTTCCATTATTGTTGTATCTATGCATGGGTTTTTCTGCTTCTTGGCTTCGATCATGACCATTTGGGGTGGCCTTCTGCACTGATTTCTATTTGCTTTCATCATCATGAGCTAGAGAGTCTATGATGTGTTTTGTCTTATAAGTTAGTTCTATACAATGTTCAGATTTCAAAAGATTTCATTCATGGCGTTTCTTCTCCTATAATTTCAATCAGGGTGGTCTCTGAATATTGTGTTTCCTTGTGCAATAAATTCAGTCTACATCATGGGGGAAGCTTACACACAGCTGGAGCTTAACATCATGTTAGCTCAAGATCTGAAGGAGATGCATATTTTTTGTATGATGCAGACCCACTGTGTTCTATGGATCAATTTCGAGAAAAAATTGGCGACACAAATTGACATAACAGGGGGCCCAAACCCTACTTGGAACGACAAGGCCATATTCAGAGTGGAAGAGAGTTTTCTCTATTGTGAAACCTCTGCTGTGATGATGGAGATATACTGCATGGGTTGTCTCAAGGATACCCTGCTAGGCACTGTGAGGGTCCTGCTTTCCACTCTCCTCAAGGGCTACTGGAGCACACATTTCAATGGGATGAGTTTCTTGGCACTGCAGGTCCGTCGTCCTTCTGGTCACCCACAGGGAATTCTCAACCTTGGCACCTTGATTCTTGATGGAGTAGATCTTCACATAATGAACAGATTCATCCTTGCCAGTGGGGGGACTATGGGTTTCAGAGATTTGATGGGGAATCCTGTTGAACCCAGGCCTTAATTTGTGGGAAAATTACTATCCATTAAACCTAATAATGTTGTTGATGCCCAAGAACAACAATCCCACTGTCAAGACTTCAACAATAGTGCATGCAAGGAACAAGGCAAAGATCAAGAAAAGCAGAAAGATGGTGGTGAGATGGTTGAGAAGGAGAAGAAGAAAGCTGTTGGCTACTATCAGATTCTCATGGCCCCAAAATTGAAAAGGAATAAAGTTGGATTGAGGAATGGGGCTACAAAAATTCATCTCAGTCCATCTGACAGTAACATCTGTGCCAAGGAAGATCAAGATCCTGCTTTGGCTTACAACAAAGAAATAACAATTTATGCATAGTGTTATCATCAATAATATTATTGTGCAAGAGTACGTTGGTTTTCTGTTATTATATTCTTTGTGAAAGTGCCTTCAATTCCTAGTTGATTCATGAAGTGCTTATTATGGCATACATAAATATTTTGAAAATCACTAGCCACTGTGGATGAAACACTGGTTTATGTAAAAGTTTGAATAGATATATGAATCTCAAAAGGGCAAGTTCAGTGCCTTTAGTCTGCTACTTCGATATATATTCTTAGCCTATGTGGATGAAACATTGGTTTGTGTAAAAGTTTGAATAGATATGAGTCTGAATTTTGCAATGGGCATGTTCAGTGCCTTCAGTCTGCTACTTTGATAGATACTCTTAGCCACTGTGGATCACACATTGGTTTGTTTAAAAATTTGAATAGATATATAAGTCTCAAATGGGCAAGTTCAGTGCCTTCAGTTTGCTACTTTGATATATACTCTTAGCCACGGTGGATGAAATATTGGTTTGTGTAGAAATTTGAGTAGATATATGAGTGAATTGGGCAAGTTTAGTGCCTTCAATATTTGATATATACTACTCTTAGCCACTGTGGATGAAATATTGGTTTATGTAAACATTTGAATAGATATACCATATATGAGTCTGAAATGGGAAAATTCAGTGCCTTCAGTCTGCTGCTTTGATATATACAGAGTATATATATATATTTTAGAGGATGATCACTGCATTTTTAACTTATGTCCTTCATTAATCAAATCGATCTTTCAAAGACACAGTAGGCTTTCCTAATCTTGCAGAAAATGGTCCGTCCATATTAAGCCATAAGGATGAAAACCAAGCGAGATAATAATTAGATGCAAGTGACTATTGTTGAAAAATATTTCTAACTCTCGTTTTACTTTAACATTATTTTACAATAGAGAAAATACGGGAAAGAAGGCTATATTACAAGCCCATTAGATGAAGTTGGGGTAGATTTTATGGTTTGAAACTAACTCAACCAAAATTTTCTACATTGTTTTTATCAATATGAAAGCTTGAGAAGATAGGTGCAGGTGAAGCAATGGAGTTTTGAAATGGGTAGATTTTATAGTCTAACACTAAAAACCAAAAGTTTCTACATTGCTTTTATCAATATGAGAGCCTGAGAAGATAGGTACAGGTGAAGCAATGGAGTTTTGAAATGGGTAGATTTTATAATCTAAAACTGACTCAAGCAAAATTTTGTACATTGTACTTATGAATATGAGAGCCTAAGACTATAGGTGCAGGTGAAGTAATGGAGTTTTGAAATGGAAATTACAACAATAAAATTCTAAAATGAAACAACAAGTGGATTTGGTACAAATTTGTTTTTGTTTGTTCCATTATTGTTGTATCTATGAATGGGTTTTTCTGCTTCTTGGCTTCGATCATGACCATTTAGGGTGGCCTTTGGCCAAAAATTCATTAGAATGCTACAGGGTCTTCGATCTTCTTCCCAACTGAGCTTCCAGTGTTTTAACCTTCAATCCAATAACTCATCCTTTTCGGAAGATGTTACTCTTTATTGTGTTAGAATATAAATAAGAAAGAGATGGTTTATCAACTAGGGTGGGATCTTTCACTACCAAAATTGATAGGAGAGGTAAGGGGTCTTAAAAACCTCAGAGCTAAAGCTCCAGAAAACAAATGATTTGATCCACAAGATGATCATTTGATCTCAACTCCTCTCATATTTATAGATTTCTCCATGGGCTTCAAGATGTGAGGGATTGTGAGTGCAACCCCTAGTTTTGGGTTCTTTGGTCCTAGCCGACCAAATTTTTGCCTCAAATTGGAAAACATTGTGTTTTTATCCCTTTATCAAGACTATAGCCTACAGGTTGGATAGGAAAATTCGTCTCTCATTAATCCTCAATTTGAAGAGGACATTACATGCTTGAAATGTTTAGGAGATTTGTTGATTGGTGTGGTCTGGATGTTGAGTTTAAATCCACACAATTCGAGTTTCTTGGTGAAATTAATGAGTCTTTCAAGGTTGACATTTATGAAGTTTATTCGTGGTAATAATAATTCCTTGCACTCTAACAGTACAATAAACAGAAAATAATACAACCAGCATAAAACAATAGTACTCATTGAAGTTTAATACACCAAAATGAAAGAAAGTAGAAAGCTATTCATTCAAAGCACGGTAGAAAGTCCAAAAACAGGCTATATGAGCACAACCCAAATGGGATCGTACTGGCATGACAATCACAAAGCAATATCAAAAGCATGGATTTACTATCAATTGTAGGAGTTAGCTCAAACTAAACTCAAGTTGACCTCCTCCTATAGTCATGACGGTTCACTGTGGATTGAACTAATATAAATAAGCACCTCATCTCCCTATTTCACACTGAATTTGGTGAAGAAAAAGAACTGGTCAATGAGATCTGAGGAACACTCAGTGATAAAAAATGCAGACCTGAGCCTTAAAACGAAAGGAGGCCGCATTAAATAGACCTATTCTGAAGCAGAGACCAAAGTTCTTGTTCTGTGATATTGCTAGGTATATCTTGTTCCTTCTAAAGCTCTTTCTAATCAAGTCTGAGGCTGTTCAAGTTCTTGAAGAAGGCTCAAGTTTTCTGAATTATCCTCTGAGACAACGTTTTGATGTTCACCTGGTTTCTAAAGAAAAATTTGTATGCATTTCGCTAGATTTAAGGTCTCTCTGAGACACATCATCTGAAGTTCCATTCAGCCTATTTGAATAAAAATTTCAGACCTCCTTCAAGTTGTCAGCGAAGGTACATATAACAGTTTAATTGAACAGTTTAAGAAGTCGATTGCAAAGGGTAATATGCAAGGCTTAGATCTCTGTTGATTAGGAAAACTGGCCATGCTCATTTGATGCAAGTCCGAAATAAGTGTCGGTATGTACAATGGAATAAATGATAAATAGTGGAGCACTGTGAGGAATCAATGCGATTGTGCAAATAGGTTCTATGTTTTGACCTCCAAATCAGAACATTGACCAGTGCAATGATCTCAAACTAGTGATGTAGAGTGATGTAATTGGAATGAATCTCAGTAACCCTTGAAGAGCTTTGGAGCAGCTTCTAAAGATATTATGTATCAACCTCTTCAACAGATTTCGAAGCTTTTTGAATAAGCCTTGAATCAGCATCTTGGAGAAATCTTGAAGCCTATTGAACAAATCTTGAACTAGAAGTAGAAGAAGTACCTTTTGGGACAGACCTTGGGTTAACATTTGGAGCAACATTGACAAAGCCTGCGACCATGGCTCATGGCAACGCTGATAATAAGAGACAAGGTTTTTGCACTCTGTGGTGGTTGATTGTGTCTGTGTTGGTCACATGGTATAACAGGAGTCGAAGTGAAGCCAGAATGCTTCCATACTTCTGAGAATGTAGATAAAGAAAATGGGCATGCAGGCCACCTCTGTTCCTATCTTCAACCTAAACAAGTACAATCCTTTATATTTACAGTCATTCACACCAATCTAACATCACAAGGAGTAGGCATACCTAGGATACGAAAAAGAGTGACGTTTCCTCTGGATGATGTCTCTGATAGGTCTCAAATTGTGTCGTGGGAAACAGAAGATACAGACAATTTAGGAATACAGAGTACAGATTCGCTTTCTGGAAATAAGATCAATAATAATTCTCAGAATTCTAGGATATGCAAATTGATATCTGATATAGTGCCTGATTTGAACCTACCCTATGATCAACCAATAAACATGAAGACTAATTCTGTCTCAGATATAAGCATTCAGGTCTCACAAGCTTCAAAGTCTGAAGAAACTTCTTCTTCTGAGGCAAATACTGGGCATTCTTAGGAAGTGTTTAATAAACCAGGAGCTGCACACTCCTCAGGTCCTGATCTTTCTAGAAATAAGATCAATAACAATTCTCAGAATTCTAAGATATTTAAATTGACACCTTGGATAGTGCCTGATCTGAACCTACCCTATGATCAACCAATAAACATGAAGATCAATTCTGTCTCAGATATAAGCAGTTAAGTCTCACAAGCTTCAAAGTCTGAAGAAACTTCTTATTCTGAGGCAAATTCTGGGCATTCTGAGGAAGTGCTTAATAATCCAGGATTTGCACAGTCCTCAAGTCCTGATCTAGATGAAAGTCATTCTATCAAGCCACAAGAAAACAATGAAAGTAGTTTATAGGGAAATGTACGAAGGCAAAGCGCGAGAGTCCGCCCCTTGACTACAAAAGCATTGGAGGCTTTTGCTTATGGTTTTTCCTCACCTAAATGGCGCAGAAATGGTAATGCGAAAACTTTGAATCTAGATGGTTGCCGCATGAAATCTAATGCGTTCTCCGAATACTCAGTTCAGAAAGCAGTGACGTTCTTCTAGGTCACCAGGATACAATTGTGGAGTCTGTCGAGGGTGATGACACAGTAACAGTCAATTAGGTGTTAAGTCAGAGGTTATGTACAAATGGGTAAACCTACTCTTTGGGGAAAGGCCCATACACATATTTCTACTCAGAAAATAAAAAAGATGCAGAAGGAAACAAAATAAATGTTTTGATCCCAGCAATTTCAGAGTGCAGAGTGGCCACACCAAAGGTCAGGCAGGCAAGGGAATGCCATGTAGTCTCGTTCCCTGGCCAATGAAGAACAGGTTCCCTACATTGGAACTTGAAATTTTGAAGCAGAGAGGCCTCTGGAAGAACGACAGCAGAACGATGATGGCTGGGAATTCACTGTTCCCAAGCCTGACCTACCAACCAAAGGCTAGGAATGGCTCTCTAACATCTGCATATTTTTTACGTTTTTATGATGATTAGTTATGGAACTTGGTTTACATGATGGCCAGTTCTTGGACTTTCTTTTATCTTTTTGGTCTGTTGTAGCCAACGGTTTGTAACTCTGTTTCTAACGCTTATTTATGAGCACAACCCAAATGGGATCGTACTGGCATAACAATCACAAAGCAATATCAAAAGCATGGATTTACTATCAATTGCAGGAGTCAGCGCAAACTAAACTCAAGTTGACCTCCTCCTATAGTCATGACGGTTCACTGCGTATTGAACTAATATAAATAAGCACCTCATCTCCCTATTTGGCACTGAATTTGGTGAAGAAAAAGAACTGGTCAATGAGATTTGAGGAACAACTCAGTGATAACAAATGCAGACCTGAGCCCTAAAACGAAAGGAGGCCGCATTAAATAGACCTATTCTGAAGAAGAGACCAAAGTTTTTGTTCTGTGATATTGCTAGGTATATCTTGTTCCTTCTAAATCTCTTTTTAATCAAGTCTGAGGCTGTTCAAGTTCTTGAAGAAGGCTCGAGTTTTTTGAATTATCCTCTGAGACAACATTTTTTATTTTCACCTGGTTTCTAAAAGAAAATTTGTATGTATTTCGCTAGATTTAAGGTCTCTCTGAGACACATCATCTGAAGTTCTATTCAGCCTATTTGAATAAAAATTTCAGACCTCCAATTTGTCAGCGAAGGTACATATAACAGTTTAATTGAACAGTTTAAGAAGTCGATTGCAAAGGGTAATATGCAAGGCTTAGATCTTTGTTGATTAGGAAAACTGGCCATGCTCAGTCGATGCAAGTCCGAAATAAGTGTCGGTATGTACAATGGAATAAATGATGAATAGTGGAGCACTGTGAGGAATCAATGCAATTGTGCAAATAGGTTCTATGTTTTGACCTCCAAATTAGAACATTGACCAGTGCAATGATCTCAAACTAGTGATGTAGAGTGATGTACTTGGAATGACTCTCAGTAACCCTTGAAGAGCTTTGGAGCAGCGTCTAAAGATATTATGTATCAATCTCTTGAACAGAATTTGAAGCTTTTTGAATAAGCCTTGAATCAGCATCTTGGAGAGTTTTTTGGAGAAATCTTGAAGCCTATTGAACAAATCTTGAACCAGAAGTATAAGAAGTACCTTTTGGGGCAGACCTTGAGTTAACATTTGGAGCAACATTGACAAAGCCTGCGACCATGGCTCTTGGCAACGCTGATAACAAGAGACAAGGTTTTTGCACTCTGTGGCAGTTGATTGTGTCTGTGTTGGTCACATGGTATAATAGGAGTCGAAGTGAAGCCATAATGCTTCCATACTTCTGAGAATGCAGATAAATAAAATGGGCATGCAGGCCATCCTTGTTCCTATCTTCAACCTAAACAAGTACAATCCTTTATATTTACAGTTGTTGACACCAGTCTAACATCAAAAGAAGTAGGTACACCTAGGATACGAGAAAGAGTGACATTGCCTCTGGATGATGGCTCTGATAGGTCTCAAACTGTGTCGTGGGAAACTGAAGATACAGACAATTTAGGAATACAGATTACAGATTCGCTTTCTGGAAATAAGATCAATAACAATTCTCAGAATTCTAGGATATGCAAATTGACATATGATATAGTGCCTGATTTGAACCTACCCTATGATCAACCAATAAACATGAAGATCAATTCTGTCTCAGATATAAGCATTCAAGTCTCACAAGCTTCAAAGTCTGAAGAAACTTCTTATTCTGAGCCAAATACTGGGCATTCTTAGGAAGTGTTTAATAAACGAGGAGCTGCACACTCCTCAGGTCCTGATCTTTCTGGAAATAAGATCAATAACAATTCTCATAATTCTAGGATATTCAAATTGCCACCTGGGATAGTGCATGATATGAACCTACCCTATGATCAACTAATAAACACGAAGATCAATTCTGTCTCAGATATAAGCAGTTAAGTCTCACAAGCTTCAAAGTCTGAAGAAACTTCTTATTCTGAGGCAAATTCTGGGCATTCTCAAGAAGTGCTTAATAATCCAGGATTTGCACAGTCCTCAAGTCCTGATCCAGATGAAAGCCATTCTATCAAGCCACAAGAAAACAATGAAAGTAGTTTACAGGGAAATGTACGAAGGCAAAGCACGAGGGTCCGCCCCTTGACTACAAAAGCATTGGAGGCTTTTGCTTGTGGTTTTTCCTCACCTAAACAGCAAAGAAAGGGTAATGAGAAAACTTTGAATCCAGATGGTTGTCGCATGAAATCTAATGTGTTCTCCGAATACTCAGTTCAGAAAGCAGTGAAATTCTTCTAGGTCACCAGGATACAATTGTGGAGTCTGTCAAGGGTGATGACACTGTAGCTAACTAAGGCAGTTTGGATGCTATCAAAGATCTAAGGAGAGCCATAAACTCCACTAAGAATTCAAATGGACTCTACCTGTAGCTGTTCGGTAAAAAGCGCACAAATGTCGAGCAGAGTTTTTTTTAACCGTATTTTAATATTTTAAAACATTTTTTTATTAAATTGGATGGTTGATTTTTGTTCAATCGTTTAACAAAAGATCTAACGGCTACGATTAGGACAGAAGGGCATTTGGGGGAGTTCGTTTCAGAGGGAAACGCCTTACGGCGTAATTATTTTTTATAAGTTGATACATATTAACTCATTTTTATTATTTAAAGAAACTATAGAAAAAATCTATAGAAAAAATATCATCATAGGAGAAGATAGAATTGAATTCAAAATTTAAAATTATTTGAAATTATTATTATTTTCTTCTTACACTGTTTTATATCTAAATTTTTATTCTATTTTTGATGACTCATTTTTATTAATCTTTGTCAAAGTTAGCATACATCTAACTAATACTATGGTGAATTTGTAACTTGTTTTGGTTAATTTGCAAGCACCTCAACCATCCACATAATTTTTGTTATTCAAAAAATGAAAATATCCTTATTCTAAAATAAGCATGCCACATAATTAATATGATTAGTTATAATAATTAATATTGTTTTGTTTTCAATAATATTATGCCCCTTATCAAGAGTTTATTAAATCTCACCCATCGACATAATTTTTGTTATTAAAAAAATCAAAATATCCTTATTCTAAAATAAGCATGCCACATAATTAATATGATTAGTTATAATAATTAATATTGTTTTGTTTTCAATAATATTATTAATTATTTTTTATTAGTTGATACAATAATATTAACTCATTTTTATTATTTAAAGAAACCATATTAAAATCTATAGAAAAAAATTATCATAAGAGAAGATAGAATTGAATTCGAAATTCAAAATTATTTGAAATTATTATTATTTTCTTCTTATACTGTTTTATATCTAAATTTCTATTCTATTTTTGTTGACTCATTTTTTATTAATCTTTGTCAAAGTTAGCATACATCTAACTTATACTATGGTGAATTTTTAACTTGTTTGAGTAATCTACAGTAGAAATTTCTATTCTATTTTTGATGACTCATTTGTTATTAATGTTTGTCAAAGTTATCACATTTTCCAATCCAAACCAAATATACTAAAAAAATATGCCTTAGCAAGAGTTGAGACTCAATGAGGGTGGGGGAGACTATCCTTGAGAATTATCACATTTTGGATAGGTTGTTAAAGGTTTTTGTGTCGTATAACAATGAGTGTCCGACCAGGATGTATCAGTATTTGGATGTAATTCGACCTGTGACTCGAAGGAACCAATCTAGGTCCTTTTGGATTAGAAGATGGAATCCCATGTGCATGTATATGCCAACAACATAGCGATAGGCACCATTATAACCAAGCGGGGATGTGGATAACCCCATACACTTTGCCAGGAAGGAAGAAGCTGGTTGCAAAATAGGAGGTAGAAGTTGATCACAAAACAAGAGGCAATAAAGTACCTGATCACACACTTTGCCAACAGGAAGGAAGAAGCTGGTCACAAAAGAGGAGGCAAAAGTTGGTCACAAAACATGAGGCACTAAAATATCTAATCACCCAACAAGGCTTGATATTACGTTAATGTTGTTCAACTACAAGCCACTTGATACATATGCATCTCTAAGTAAGTAACTCAATCATTTTCCCTATGTGAAGATGGTCACAAAACAAGAGGCACTAAAGTACCTGATCACATGAGGCACTAATGTACTTGGTCACCCAACAAGGTAGGATATTATGTTGATGTTGTTCAACTACAAGCTACTTGATACATATGCATCTCTAAGTAACACAACCCTTTTCCCCTATGTTTTCACACTATGCTGGTCACAAAACAGGAGGTGCTAAAGTACCTAATCACCCAACAAGGCAGAATATTACGTTATTGTTGTTCAACTACAAGCCACTTGATATATATGCATCTCTAAGTAAGTAACTCAATCCTCTTCCCCTATCTTTTCACACTTCGTTGTTTCTGACAAAACCTTATCAAATTTTCATTTAAATGATAATAAGTTAAGATTTATTTCTTGTTTATGTCTTTGGTGCCTTTATAAATGACAATGCATTGCTTTTCAGAATCAAATACTACAATGACATGCTTTTGGAAGTTGAACTAATGGGGAATGTCTAGTCTGAATTACTCCTTCAGAAGGATATGAAAACATCCACTCTAAAACAGTGGGTGTTCCCTCGAAGAATTTACTTTGAGGATTCACTCTTCATCTCTTCTCTTTTTTCATATGCTACCGACTTACGACGTTTACATTGCAACATTTGGCGCAATTGCTAGTTTATTGCTTTCTCACAACATAATGATATATTCATGGTGTTGTTTTAATGTAGGGCTTATGAGTGATTCCCATGGCAACATTTTATCATGCATTTGTCTGTTCCTAAGTTTGACTTCTGCCTAATAGGTGGGAGCTAACTATAGGAGATAGGAGCTAACATGTTCTTTTATAGTGATTCTATGTATATTAGTATTTGTATTTAGAGGTGTAAAGGAATGTGGATAGGAGAAGTGGGGAAATGTGGAAGGCCATAATCAATTGAAATTTGGATAATTATTTTTTAGAATAAAAAGGGAACAATTTTTTTTAAATTGCCTATAATACATTTATAATGGAAGGCAACAATGCATAAGGACAAGATACTCACTCGCAAAGTTTTTTTGAATATCTCTCTCAAACAATTAACTCAAAAATTACAAATATTGCAAAAATTTGATTCATGAATACAATGTTTTTTCCTAGTTGCCTTGCTTCCAGAATATTTAGAATCAATGAATGACAAAATATTATCGAAGTAAAAAATTTATCATGCCTGGAAAGTGTGAAAAGGAATAAGTTCCAACAAATAAAATGTTAATAAAGGAACTACTATTTTGATAAAGAGAAAATATTTGCTTGTTCCAAATGTCAATTTTGAGTGCCCCATCAGACAAAAGTTTTAATAAATACACTACTTGTAAATTATGTATGCTAATTTTGTCTGCAACATACGTCTACGAGGAAGCAATATACCTAATTTGGAAAAGTTAATTATATCTACCATAACTGATGGAAGTATGTTGCATATCATCCATATTATAGGAGTGTGAGAAATAACAAAATAAAAGGAATTCACGTAATTTCACTTTAAAATTGCAACTAGCAGACAATAAAGTGTTGTGAAATCATTTGGTACTTACATTAACAAGCCAAGGGAATGAGAAGTGCCTAATCAATGCAAATCAATCTATTTTAGAGACTCATACACCACAATCATTACTTAAAGTCATGAAATGGTTTCCTCCACTATATAGCACATATCCATGATGCAAATGGACTTTAGTCAGAATGTGGCATAACAACTCGAGAAAATAAATCAACAAAAAAAAACTTTCTATCATTGGATTTTGTGCAACTTTTGAAATTGGAAATATTGAAAATCAATTAAAATTCAAATACAAAAACAACTGTTGTTCCATATATACCTAGAACTGTGGTAAATCTTCACTGCATTTGTGATAGAATTATCATCAAAGGCTATCTTTGAACAATGAGTCACATCAGGCTGGTCTACAAAATGCACCACAAAAGAGATTACGTGTATTGTACTATAAACAAAAATGTTAAAAAAAGTAAACCTCATAGATGCCTATAGACCAAACTTCAGGAAGAAATATTATAATATAAGCTTACAAATATGCTCTCCCTAGAATTCACCTACAACTAGGAAATTTTCCTTCATAGCCATGGTGTTAATCTGGACCCGTGAGTGACCATGCATTAAAGTTCCTAGATGGACCTGTTTTTGTCAAGCACAAGTCAGTAATGAGGCAACCAAATCTATAATATTGAACCAATGAAAATGACAATTTCCCACCATATATTACTATGATGAGCATTGACTATAAATACCAAAGGACATAAGCATTCATAGATATCATTTTTTGGCACCTAGTGTAAGCACTATGGACAAGATGAATATGGATATCTTAAAGAGTACCTCTGATGGTGCAATTGGGCCAATGACATTAAGAAATTCAATTTTTTATGAGATATTGTAGACCAATGTATAACATAATAATTTGATAAAAATTTGTTTCCTAAACCAAGTTCCTCGACTGCAACATTCTACAGTATATTATAATTAGTCCACGTGAGCTTTTAATAAACATTATTCATAATAAATATTCAAGCCCGATAGACTATTACACTTAAGGCCATTCATACATAATACATACAACCATTAACATTTAACCATGAGTGCCTGACCAAGATGTATCAATATTTGGATTATACTCCGACCTGTGACTGGAAGGCATCAATCTGGGTCCTTATAGATCAAAAGATGGAATCCCATGTGCATGTAGATGCCAACAACATAATGATAGGCACCATTCTAACCAAGCGGTGATGTGGATAACCCCATACACTTTTCCAAGAAGGAAGAAGCTAGTTGCAAAACAAGAGGTAGAAGCTAGTCACAAAACAGGAGGCACTAAAGTACCTGATCACCCACTTTCCCAACAAGAACGAAGAAGTTGGTCACAAAACAAGAGGCAGAATATGGTCACAAAATAGGAGGTGATAAAGTACCTGATCACCCAACAAGGTGGGATATTACATTAGTGTTGTTACACTACAAGCCACTTGATACATATGCATCTCTAAGTAAATAACTCAATCATTTTCCCCTATGTGAAGCTGGTCACAAAACAATAGGCACTAAAGTACCTGATCACAGGAGGCGCTCAAGTACCTGGTCACCCAACAAGGTAGGATATTACGTTAATGTTGTTCAACTACAAGCTACTTGATACATATGCATCTCTAAGTAAGTAACACAATCCTTTTCCCCTATGTTTTCACACTAAGCTAGTCAAAAAACAAGAGGTGATAAAGTACCTGATCACCCAACAAGGCTGAATATTATATTAATGTTGTTCAACTACAAGCCACTTGATATATATGCATCTCTAAGTAAGTAACTCAATCCTTTTCCCCTATCTTTTCACACTTCACTGTTTTTGAAAACACCTTATCAATTTTTCATTTAAATTCTAATAAGTTAAGATATATGTCTTGTTTATGTCTTTGGTGCCTTTATAAATGACAATGCATTGCTTTTGGGAATCAAATACTACAATGACATTCTTTTGGAAGTTGAACTAATGGGGAATGTTTAGTTTGAATTACTCGTTCAGAAGGATATGCAAACGTCCTCTCTAAAACAGTGGGTGTTCCCTCAAAGAATTTACTTTGAGGATTCACTCTTCATCTCTTCTCTTTTTTCATATGCTAACGACTTATGACGTTTACATTGCAACATTTGGTGCAATTGCTAGTTTATTTATTTTTAAAACATGGTCTTTTAATTTAAGACATTGACACTTCTGCCAATGCATACTGGATATTGCTTTCTCACAACATAATGATATATTCGTGGTGCTCTTTTAACGTAGGGCCTATGAGTGATTCCCATGGTGGCATTTTATCATGCATTTGTCTGTTCCTAAGTTAGACTTGTGCCTAAAAGATTGGACTTAACTATAGGAGATAGGAGCTAACATGTTCTTTTATAGTGATTGTATGTATATTAGTATTTTTATTTAGAGGTGTAAAGGAATGTGGATAGGAGAAGTGGGAAAATGTGGAAGGCCATAATCAATTGAAATTTGCATAATTATTTTTTAGAAAAAAAAGGGAACAAAGTTTTTAAAATTGTTTATAATACATTTATAATGGAAGGCAACAATGCATAAGGACAAGATATTCACTGACAAAGTTTTGTTGAATATCTCTCTCAAACAACTAACTCAAAATCTACAAATATTGCAAAAATTTGATTCATGAATACAATATTTTTCCTAGTTGTCTTGCTTCCATAATATTTAGAATCAATAAATGACCAAATCTTATTGACATAAAAAAATTATCTGTTGGGTGTGGAGCCTGATTATCTTCTATATTCAAAAGTACTGCCACATTGGACCCCAGTTCAAAATGGGGGCGG
>APFE030053652.1:51041-63633 GCA_000404065.3 Pinus taeda
AACGCCGCCCGTAAAATATTCACGGCAGGGGGGGTCCAGGGGGGGTGGCTGCGACCTTTGGGAGCCCCCCCCAGCGGGGACTTGGGGGTAGCACCCCCGAAGATAAAAACAACTGTAAAATTTCCTTGTAAAAGTATAGTAATTTCTAGTCAATCTGGGTCGTTCATTAGGCGGATGATCTACGGTAGAACTTATGTTTAGTTTAGGGTTTTTTGCCCTAGAAGGCAACCCCTCTCTTTGTATGAGGGCATTGTATTTGAGGCTGTGATATAGATGTGTATTCAGTGTGAGCGAGAAACAGAGAGGTGAGACTGTGAGAGAAGACAGAGGATATTACAACGGATTTGTTGTAGGTTGTGTCTCTTCATTTTGCTGGATAATAGAAAGGAAGGACTGGCTATTCGGGGTGGACGTAGCCCAAACTGTGTGAACCACGTATATCTTTGTCTCTCTTGTTTTGTGCGTTTTCTGTGTTTATATTTCTGCATTATTTCATGTGTTCCATTGCTCCGTAATATATAATTTTCTAACATTATCATGCCTGGAAAGTGTGAAAAGGAATAAGTCCCGACAAAGAAAATGTTAATAAAGGAACTACTATTTTGATAAAGAGAAAATATTTGCTTGTTCCAAATGTTAATTTTGAGTGCCCCATCTAGAAAAGGTTTTAATAAATATGAACACTTCTTATAAATTATGTATGCTAATTTTGTCTGCAACATACTTCTATGAAGAAGCAACATACATAATTTGGAAAAGTTAATTATATCTACCATAACTGATGGAAGTATGTTGCATATCATCCATATTATAGAAAAGTGTGAGAAATAACAAAATAAAAGGAATTCATGTAATTTCACTTTAAAATTGCAACTAATAGACAATAAAGTGTTGTGAAATCATTTGGTACTTACATTAACAGGCCAAAGGAATGAGAAGTGCCTAATCAATGCAAACCAATCTATGTCAAAGACTCGTACACCACGGTCATTACTTAAAGTCATGAAATGGTTTCCTCCACTATATAGCACATATCCATGATGCAAACGGACTTTAGTTAGAATGTGGCATAACATCTAGAGAAAATAAATCAACAAAAAAATCTTTCTATCATTGGAATTTGTACAAGTTTGGAAATTGGAAATACTGAAAATCAATTAAAATTCAAATACAAAAACAATTGTTGTTCCATATGTACCTAGAACTGTGGTAGGTCTTCACTTCATTCGTGATTGAATTATCATCATAAGTTATCTTTGAACAATAAGTCACATCAGGCCAGTCTACAAATTGCACCACAAAAGAGAATATGTGTATTTTACTATAAATAAAAATATTAAAAAAATAAAACCTCACAGATGGCTATAGACCAAACTTTAGGAAGAAATATTATAATATGACCTTACAAATAAGCTCTCCCTAGAATCCACCTACAACTAGGAAATTATCCTTCATAGCCATGGTGTTAATCTAGACCCGTGAGTGACCATGCACTAAAGTTCCTAGATGGACCTATTTTTGTCAAGCACAAGTCAGTAATAAGGCAACCAAATCTATAATATTGAACTAATGAAAATGATAATTGCCCACCGTATATTACTATGATGAACATTGACTGTAACTACAAAAGGACATAAGCATTCATAGATATCATTTTTTGGCACCTAGTGTAAGCACTATGGACAAGATGAATATGGATATCTTAAAGAGTGCCTTTGATGGTGGAATTGGGCCAATGACATTAAGACAATTCAATTTTTATGAGATATTGTAGACCAATGTATAACATTATAATTTGATAAAAAATTGTTGCCTAAACCAAGTTCCTCAGCTACAACATTCTACAGTGTATTATAATTAGTCCACATGAGCTTGTAACAAACATTATTCATAATAAATATTCAAGCCCGATAGACTATTACACTTAAGGCCATTCATACATAATACATATAACCATTAACATTATTGCATCCATAAAAATTATCACCAAGCTCCCAACATTCATATATACATCACATTCATATCTACATCTAGGGTTGAGAGTATAAATCACCTGAAAGTGTACAATTGTAGAATTCACTTGTCTTGTATTGTAGCAGAATTCATAGAAAATCCCTCCTTTCTAAGTTCTTTTACACAAGTACACATGGAAGTAAACTACAAAGATATAGTCAAAAAGATTAATTTAACATATCATAACTTAATCAAAAGTGAGTAGAAAATGCAGCAAATTAATATCGGAAGGTGCGAGTGCCAAGCTCACTCCTAAATGCAAAAGATGAAGCGATAGAAATGAAAGTAAATTTTGGTAAAGAAAAGGAAAAAGTACAAAAATAATTGTTTGTCTTTAGATGCAAAAACAACATTTTTCCAACTACAAGACTATCCCCACATTATCTAGTTCATGATGAATTTGTAGCAGATTCTCATAATTTTTGTACCGATCTAACTGAGTTTCTCTATATTTCTCCCTCATAAAGTTCAACCTATCCAAGGTATTCCTTGGATATCTTTCCCTCTTCTATCTTTTGTTGTAGATATGTCTGTTGGTCTAGCTATCATCCCAACAGGGAACTAGGTATGAAGTGCATCATGTGAATAATTATAAAATTAAAAGAAGAGGAAAACCAACAATTGGAGAAAGAATATCAAATTGATCACTTGGTTTATCGTCAGAGTAAATGTGAAAAATAACATTGCATAAGAAAAATTAGGCAGAGTACCAAATTGATTGGTTGCATTATTGCTAGAGTAAATATATAACATTTATCATGATACACATTGTATATTTTTTCACTCAAATCCAAACTTATCACCATAGAAAATGCGAAGGAGTTTCAGAGAGAAAATATAAAGGAGTTTCAAGGTGATGAAGTGGGAGTTGTACCCATCATAAGTTAATACACCTCTCGCCAAACCCCCTAAACCCCAATAGAACAAGTAGAGAGAGTCCTTTGTCATGGCAGGGCTATTGTCGATCTCATACCATTGGATATAATGCTTGCTTAGACATAGGTACACCTCATGGGTGCATCGCGCCACGATCTTGGCATTATTGCCATGTACAACCCTTCTCATTATAGTCCTCCAGATAGTTTGTATCCATGTCATCAAAGGCATTTGGAGAGCTAAGTCTTAGTAAGGCTAGGTAGAGGTGTCCCACGCCATGAGACCATCTATGATGTTGTTGAATTGGTTGAATTTTTCATGTACATATCCGAGAGCTCCATTGGTGGGGAAAAAGGGCACGAAGAAACAGTTGGTCTTGTTGTCAGCTACCATTGGTGAAGATGTCCTGCCAGCTACTAAGGTCAGAGGAACAGCTAGTGTAGTATTTCCATCAGGAATCATCGCTCCCCATCCAAGTGGAGAAGAACTAATTTCCTTGGAATGTCAGCTGGTTTGGGTGGCTTTTGAATCTAGTTTGATAATGTTGGCAGGGTTGTGGTTACCATTAAAGAGGCTCTCACTTGATAGATTATGTTTCTCTTCTCCGCCTTTGTAGAGAAACTTTGTCACTATGCGACTCACCACCACCCACAACAAAAGACATATTATCCTTCCCCTCATCCTATTCATCCTCCCCTTATTCTTTCTTCCCTGGGGTTTGAGAACTCTGGCATTGCTTTTTTTGGCCATGGGACTCTTCTATTTTAAAACCATTGCTAAGAGGTCCCATATTATTGCAAAGCATGTGAAATGGGCACTCCCTTTTCCTGGTATAGAAGAAGAACCTATTTCTTTCATCTTCTTCTTTGTCCTCTGGGGCTTGAGAACTCTAGCATTATTTTTTGTGTCCATGACACTCTTTTGTTTCAAAACCATTGCTAATAGGTCCCATATTCGGTTCCATAGCGCAAGTGCAAAGCATTTGAAATGGGCAGACCATTTTGATGCTATTGTTGGGAAGAAGAAGAACTAATTGCTTCAGAAAATTGGTCGTTGGTTTTCTGCAACTGTAAGTACGAGCTTGGAGGGGGAATTTGTACTCAAGAGGAATTTGTACTCATCTGCAAGTGCAAGTATGAGCCTAGAGGGGGGAATTTGTACTCAAAGGGTTGTTTCCAAAGATATTTCCAATAGAAATTTTTGGCATTCAATGGATTTGAATAGGTGAGGTTTTAGCCTTGCTGCAAAATTCAGGTTGTAGTATCTCACATTAAAGCACATGAATAACAAAGGATATCGCATTAAACCATAGGAAGAACAAAACAATGACACTTTTCACGACACTTGGAAGCCGAAAAATCTCTACAGTTTCATTACAAAGAACCTCATAATAGGAACGTCTTCGGCGTAATAATTATAGAATCCGAAAAGAATCATACAAACTATTAACTATAGCATTTAAACATTCTACTTCCAATCATTCCATAAACAACTTAACCAAAACTTAATCATCTTTTAACGTAACTTGTTAATGTAATTTTAATAAAATTCTTTATGCAGTTTCATAAATCTACTAGGTTTACAGGAGTTTCTTGAATCCTTTACAACAAATAATTTAGGATAAATTTCTTATAAATATTTCATACACTTCTAAAATTCACAACTATAGTTATGTTTTGAGAGAAATATTGATATCTTGAAATACTTATTTGGTAAGGTTGGAGTTGTGAGGAAATTCATAGGGAAGAAAGACCACTCCTCCCTACCAATGAGAATGGAAATAATGTCTAGTTCTCCCCCCAAGCCAACTTTCCACTCCTAGAATAGTTTCTTTCAGGGAAAATTTTAAGGATAGAAATTTATATTATATTTTAGAAATATTGGCGAATATTACTAGTCCCTAATATGAAAATTGTAAAAGACTTGGTGATACTTTTGTAAAAATATTCATGTTTCTAATGATTTTGTATAGACTCTATAAAATTTTGGTGATTTCTAAGGTAAATTATTCTTATATTATAAAAATTGGTGAATCCTATTCTAAAAAAGTGGAAATTTACGAATCTTTTTTTTTTGAAAAAGCATGGAAAATTAGCCTACCTACGAATATTAGCCCCTAAAATTTTTCTTGGTTGCTTGAAAATGATCTAGAAAAGTCTATCAAAGGGCATAAATATTAAAACAAGTCTAGCCTAGGGACTCATAGACTCACAAGTCTTCCTTAGGGAATTCCACTAGCCTCAACCAGCTCAAGAACTCCCTAGCTGGCATCATCCTACCTTTATTCAACAATTTCCTATTGCAGGTTCTCAGTCTTACAACTTCATTCTCCTCACTTAGACCTCCTCTAGCTAGGTACCAAGTCTTCAAGGTGGCCTTGGGTTTTCTCTCCTCTCACCCTCTTAGCTTCGTTGTCCCAACTGAGATTATTTATCTCTAGGGAGAGGAATAGTTTTCTTTTAACTGGTTGGTGAGTGAAAGCTTTTCATTTAGTGCCTCTTCCCTGGGAATTCCAAGACTTCTCACAACCTTTTAAAATAGATTAAAGTAGAACTTCTTTTAACATTAGATTTTTCCACTAGCCTTTTCACTTAGCCAATGATTTACCAAATTTATGTAGTAAAAGTAAATTAAATATTTACTTTTCACTAAGGGGTATTACATCTTCCCCCTCTCAATTGAAACATCATCCTTGGTGTTTCCTTGGTCCTTAAATGTGCTAGAATATGCCTTGCGCATAATTTTTTTTTCATTTCGACGTGTAGCCTCTTCTCATTGAAAAGCCTCCATTAGATTTTAATTTAGGAAATAGATTACTTTGGTAGCATAATTTATCTTTGATTATGAGTATGCATTGGTCCCATTAGGAATATTTTGTCTAGTTCATCCTACATTGTTATGGACATATTGGGCACTACAACCCCAATCATATATGTCCATAAACCAAGGGCTTATAAGTCCCTAAAAGTCTTGTTTCATACCCTAAAGGAACAAGGTGAGCTGATTACATCATCTCCCAGAAGTTCTCCATGAGAAACTACTCAGAACTGGTCAAAACTAGACCATACAGACTGCTTAGTGCTAAGGGTGCGATGCATCTCACTTGCCACATGAAAAAAGTGTGATGCATACTGAAAATCCCTTCTATGGGGTGCGATGAGCGAGAGCAGACAAATGGCAGAAGCAGTTGGCTAGGTGGAAACCCAGAGAATCTTCTAGAAACTACCCATTTGACACTTGCCTCTATGAATGCACCCAGGGATGAGTAAGAGATCATGAATCTACAAGTGGAACCAAGAACTATCAGAGAGAGGACACTAATCAAAATCCCAGAAGCTGACTCACCCACCTGCAAACATCTATATATGGATCCCTCATCCCAGAGATCCAAAGGCTGAAATTTTGCATCTTGTAAGGAAGTGTTGTTGGTTTCTTTGTGGAAAATCATAGTGTTGGGTGATCTAGCTTTTCATGAGGTGAAGAAGGGCTTTCATGCTGGGAGGATGGTGCTAGGTTAGATCAATGGGTTGTAATCCTCTCTTCTACTACTTCTATCAATAAAGCTATTTGAGTTTTCCTCCATATTCTTGTATGTCTGAGTTGATATATGCATTGGTATGGTCAATATATATCTGATCCTATATTGTTTATGATTGTAGATCTCTATGCTTTGATGGTATTATGATACTTTGACTCTACATGTGTTCTTTGAAGCGGGACAAGCGAGGAAAGAGTGGCAAAGACCTGTCAAAGGGGAGAGGCAACAAGCAAGGAGCCAAGCGAAAGACTGAGGTTGCTAC
Source organism: Pinus taeda (assembly GCA_000404065.3). Classification (NCBI taxonomy): domain Eukaryota; kingdom Viridiplantae; phylum Streptophyta; class Pinopsida; order Pinales; family Pinaceae; genus Pinus; species Pinus taeda. Next base: position 57,731 of record APFE030053652.1, read on the forward strand.
TCTCTACTTATCTCTCATCTACTTCTCATAAAACACAAGTAACTTTAGTTTGTTTGTTTCTAAGATAGCTACCCGTCTTAGTGGGACTAGCAGCTTTGAATGGACACTAGTTTTCCTGATAACAAAATGGCGACTCCACTAGGGAGCGAATAGCTTGTTTTCTTGTTTATATTTGTTTTCTTTATAAACTATAGACAGAGCCTGAAGTCAAGCCAGCTAGCCTTCAAACTGCATTTGATATGCAGGTGCAAAGTAGATCAATGTTGCTTTAGTCCGTCTCTAGGTTTTGTTTATAAACTGAACAACTAATTTGCAAACATCCTAATTGCCCTAGTGGTGGCTCAAGTAACCTCATTAGATCAGCCCCTATGTTTTACATTTACTGACTATCATTAGCTCAGCCTAAATCCCTGAACTAAGCTGCAAACTATGACCAAAAACCAAGTTAAAGCCTCATCCCTGGACCATCGCACTGTCTCCTTTTGACAATCTAGATGCATCACACCTCCCATGTGCAGTAGGTGAGATGCATCCTTGTTTCCCTGTGTTACAGGTGTGATGATCAAATAAGACTATTTCTGCCTTCAGATTTTGGTTTTTCTTCATTCTCTTCAACTTTATTAAGGAGTTTTGTTGTCTATGATCAATGTATCACTGTTGAAACTCCCTTCCTTTGCATTATTCAACCTCCATTGTACAAAGAATTGTGAATGTTTTTATGTATTTTTTTCCATTTACAGTTCTCCTTTACAAATAAGTAGCTTAATCAAACTTTGTCTTTTGATTTGGAAGTGTCGCAAGTGTCGTTTTCAGTCAAAGAAAAGAATCCTAATCTTTTTCATGGTCAATTACACTGTTACTCTTGTATTTGATTTGAATTAATAGTATTTCAAGTGTTGAAAGCAGTTTTCAAATTGAAGTTGAAAGTGTCGTCTTAGCCTTCCTTTCACTTTTTTAAATTCGAAATTGCAAAGTGTCGTCTTAGCCTTCCTTTCGTTTTTTGAATTTGAAATCACAAAGTAGTCTTCCTTTCATTTTTCGAATTCGAAATTGCAAAGTATTATCTTAGACTTCCTTTCATTTTTGAATTTGAAATCACAAAGTGTCGTCTTCGTCTTCCTTTTGTCTTTTGAAGAGAAAATTGTTAGTATTGTCACTTTGAGAGAAAAGATAGTTTAGATTTGTACTTAGCATTATTTTTGTCATTCACACATTAAGAAAGAGGAAAACAAATACATGCATGTGCATTTTCATTTAGACTGCTTGTTGATTTTGATTTAGGACAATGCATCTAGTGTGTGCTCTATGCTCTATGTTGAAAGAATTTCATTTCTATTTCCTTAGTAGCTAGGATTTTCATTGCAAAAAGAAGAGTAAACGACTATTTATCATCTTAGATTTCATATTTAGGAATTGTATATCTACATCACACGGTGAACCTTAAAGGAAAACTTCTTAAGAAAGATCAAATATAAAATAAATTCAATGAACATAAAAACGCTTTGGAACCTAACGCACAACATTTAGAATTCTAGGCTAGAGACGTATTTCGGTGTCGTAAAGCCTGGTAACTGTCACTTTCATTGTAGGTTGGGTGATTCCTCCTCTTTGAGATGACAAGTGCCAATACGGACTTGTGCTCCCATGTACCATCGAGTATATATTGGGAGACCACAATAGGCTATATCATTTATCCTTAGGAAGCTGTGTCTACTGCCCTATCGATTGCAATGCACTGAAAACAGCATTCGGGAAGATTGACTGCCATACCGTAAACAATATTCTGTAGTTTTGCGATTGGTTTGGTAATCCTTCTATCTAGATATCCAGAGTAGTCTATTTCATTCTTTTTCAGACTCCTTAAAAGAAAAGGTCCATCTGATCACTTCTCACTTCAGGCTCATTAAAAATTGAAGGTGACTAGAGTCATCTTTAGCTTTTTCTCGACTCTTAAAAATTGAAAAAGCAAGTTGTGTCAAAGCGTCGTAAAATTCATTTAATTCATAATCACATTTTCCCCTTTTTATTTTGAGTTGATCAAGTAATCCACAATCGCGGAAGAAAGTCAATTGAAACCTCGTCGTTCATGGAGACTAACGAGTCAACCTTCTTTGACTCTGGAAACAAAGCCATTCCGGGCCAAGCAAACTCGTTTAACGGGGTTAAAGTCCCCTAGTTTGTTTGACACTTGTGTATCGACATCCTCAGAGACTCCAGTTGCTCCAACCATTTTTGGTATCCATGCCTCTATAGAAGAAGTTTCATAGTTACAAGAGGACATTAGAACTGATCCTAGTGTAATGGTAAAGACTTCTATTCCTTAACCAGCTCCATCTGGGGTTTATTCGGAAGGTGTTGTCCCTCCAACACCTGTCGCTACAGAGTCTATACCTTCTTTGGCACTAGAAATATTTTATGGACCTGACGGTCTACCTCTTTCATCTGGACTGATTGCTATAGAAGAAATTATGGAGGATCTTCCATCCAATACTCCATTGTATTTTGGAACTGGGATCCACCTATATCCTTCTACTTCAGAAGATAGTCTGCATTCATCGCAAGTTCCTGTAGAATAGCTAGGAAGTCTTTTAGATAGACTCCATATGTCTAGACAACCATCTACATCTAAGACTGTGTCGTCCGATACAGTGGTAGCAGAACCTCCTACTGCCACTCTGACAATGTTTGTTGGTATACCATCTATCCCAACTAGCTCTCAACCGCTAAAGGAAGTCCACCCAGGGACTATTTTGACAGTATGGTCTATTCCCGTTTGTTTTTCCGGAATAATATATGGAATTTCTTATCTTGAGTCTCAGAAAATTGATCCTTCGCAACAGTATCAATTTGGGTATTCCAGTCTCCAAGGGAAAATCTTTCCTTTGAGCACTGGATTACCGCTGTATGTGGGGAAGTATGCCCTTTCATTGTTCCCTCCGGGAGAACAACCATATGAGAGTTCACAACAGAATTCGGGTCAAGTTGGAATCACATCCAGTGGTTGGGTGCCAATAATGCCTCAATAGCCAAGAGTTGTATATTCAATGCAACCAAGTCTACTTGTGTCGAATATCCCCACTGCACCAACTATTGTGATGGTGTCGCAAGTACAAGCGTTGCCTGTTGTATGCCAACCTCAATTTTCTCAGGTCGTAATACAACAGCCTCTTGTCTCCACAACACAACCACAATCGCTGATTAGTGGCTCCTTAACTGGAGCGAATCAGGCTCAAACAAGTACTATTACCCCTCATCTTGGTCAGACAACCAGTATTAGACAACAACAAATGGCTTCACAACCATGACTGGTACAATATCAACAACCGCAATTCCAACAAGCTTATCTAGGACTTGAGCAACAAAACTTTGTGGGTAATGGGAAGACATATATTCAAAATGGTCACCATCAACCATATCATAATGGTTATGCCCATCAACCATATCAAAGTTATTAGCATCAGATACATTATGCTGGTATGAAAAGACCCACTGCTCAAGCGATCCTGTCTTATCCTGGGTATGCTTTGCCAAACCTGAATCAATAGTTTTCCTTCGTAGCAACTTTAGAATTACCATATATGAATCGACTAACAAATGATCCAATTGCTTATGCCCCTTGGTGGCTAGCAATTCCTCATAAACTTCCGTCAGATATTCCTAAATTCAATGGAAATTCGGGTGAAGATCCATCGAATCATGTGATGACCTTTCATCTGTGGTGTTCGTCCAACACTCTCAATGATGATTTGATTAGGCTTCACCTTTTTCAGCGAATGTTAACTGGTTTGGCAGCAAAATGGTACATCGAATTGCCTAGAGCTTCATTCGATAACTTCAGCGCCCTTGCCACCACCTTTTTAACCCATTTTTAGTTACCAATAAGGTGCGAAACAAGAACAAAGCTTCTTACCAATTTCAAGTAGACGACAACCACTCACATATCTAATCATATTCATGAATGGCGACGTCGTCGTCGGATGGTGAAAACATATGTTCCTGATCAACTCCTAGCTGAATGGTTTATTAAGTCATTGTTACCTTCTATTACAGAAGATGTGGATAAAGGGGGGGTTGTCACTGAAGAGCAAGTTATCGCTTGTGCGCAATATCTAGACTTTATCTATACTCAGTCTGGCATGCTCTATGACAAAATCCTTGATGCTCCTAGACCAAAGTTTTCCGCTCCTCCTCCTCTTAAATCAAACAAAGACTCTCATGCCAGTGATGGCATGATAGGTATGACCAGCATGAAATCGACAAAGGCTACATCTAAGAAAGCCTGTAAGGTTTCTGGTCAAAATGCAAATGAAGAACTTCTTGCCTCAGAGGTTAATGCCGTGTTGACCGACAAGGGCAAAGAACTGAAGCAACCAGGGGGAAAGAAGAAAGGGAAAAGCAAAAAGAAGAGAAAGGATGATTTGTCTCCTGAAAAATATTCTGCAAACCCTTATGGGCAAAAGAAACCTCCTTCAGGGTATCAGATATGCGATGAGGATCATTGGATGAGAGATTGTCCACATAAAGCTAAGATTAAGAAGTTCTTCAGAAACTCAAAAACCTCAGCGGTATTGACTGATCTGTTTCCAAACCCAGAAACCAATCTAGTTGTTGTTGGTTGCTCAAATTGTTTATTGATTAAACAGTCCAGTACCACATTAAATTGTCAACACGAGAAAGTCCTTTTGTTTCAAAGGTGACCTCGTACTGTATGCACTTAATTCTAAAAGCATTAAATTCTGTAGTATAAATAGATCTACTTTCTATCAAACCCTTACTATGTGTTACAACAACTATAATCTATTGCAGAAATGAAATGAAAGCAATTAATTAATGTTAACAAATCTGCAGAAAGAAATGATGGTTTTTTTGTAACAGAGGACCAGGACCCTGTCCTCAAAATAAGGATGTTCAGCACTTGCCTCTATGACAAATTTTCCAATGCACACTGGAAATCCTAATCACCGGTGACACACTCTCACAGCGCCAATCGATCAAGGAAACAGAGTATCAGCAAAAAGGAAATATTGGAAGCAAGGCTAGAAATGCACAGAAATCACACACACACTTAACAGAAAAGAAATGGGTGAATCTTGTGAAGAAGGTGGGCCCTGTCCTTCTCACAAGATTCCCCTAAACACAGATGCCAAGTTAAAATGCTCAGAACAGTTCTTTACTCATCTGCCAAAATGTCCAATTACAATAAAGACTCAGACTTGCTCTGCACTACAATACTTCCGTTATAAATCTTTTGCTCTCAATTGTAGATGTCTCCTCTTTATAGAGGAGACATCTATTAAAATAGATTGTCATTATTCATTCAGTTTGATCCTTTTGTACAAAAATAGGAAATCAATTCTTGTTACAGTACGCTGTTACAACAGTGTATATCTTTGTCATCCTTCGTTTAGTCGGATCCTTCTGTTGTTGCAAAACTGGTAGTCTTCGTCTATCTCCTTGGGGTCCTTGTACTATCCTTGGCTGTTCCGCTGTTGTTGTCAATTTGATAAATCTTAACTGTTCCCTTGAAGTTCTCATGCTGTTCCTGGTGTTCCAGCATCTGCGACTATGTTTTGCTGATCGTGCTATGTCAGCATCTGCCAAGTATAGCTCTGCCAGCTTCAGACGGTTACTGCCCTGCTCGACAATTGCTATTTCATCCTTTTCAAATTAAGACTTTACCCTCTTTAGTTAGTTGTTGTTTCTGGTGTTACAGCAATTGCAAAGTTGCTGTTTCTGGCATTGCAGCAACTATGAATTATAATTCTGCGGACTTCGAACAGTTCCAACAATTGTCAGCGACTTAGTCAACTTCCAAAGATTAATTATAAAGATAACATGAATATGTGTTGAATAATTAAACATATAGCAAATGAGGAGAGTTACTTCATACCTTGGAATAATGA